>PVJD01005579.1:0-113256 GCA_004026545.1 Mormoops blainvillei | reverse complement strand
CCTACAAGCCACTGATCTAGACTGCCTTGGAACTTGAACTTCATGGTAGTTAGCCGGCTAGACGGCAGCTGTCTAAGTCTCTATTCTTAGCACCATTCCGCTAAAGTTGACATTCTTCAGGATATATAGGCACAAGGAAGTATGCTGAACATATGTTGAATAAATAATGCATCATAGGGGATTTATATTGGCATTTGGGCAGTACAATATCCATATTTTAAAGATGACCAGGCTGCCTGGGTCAATAGGGTCCCTGACGTACCTATCTACCTCTTGGAGGCATTGTTGAGAAGGAGGAATAAAGATAGATTGTAAAGGTTAATAATGCTTCTCCCTCTTGTCTTGAAGGCTGGATTCTCTATTGATCCTTGTTGCAATTCTGTCACTGTTGGCTTTGTGAAACCTTGGAGTAACGTGGCACGGTGGCAGCAAGTTATAAACTGCCTTGCTAAATGAGTTTTCTTGCACCTAGATGATCTTAAAATGGTCTCTCTCCTCTATATAAGCTCTCCTATTTCACATGAGCAAAATGAGGTTTGAAAGCACACCATTTCCATCAATATGCATGATATGGTCTTCCGCGTTTGGTCAGTGTTCGCAGAAATGGGACCTGTGAAATATTTATGCTCCTTCGATAAGCACACACACCTTTACAGTTGGTATCGATTAAACCTTTGAAATAAACCTCTTAACTTTTTCATCTTTTTATTTGTTTTTCTTTTCCTATGCCAGGTAAGAGGTCCATTAGCAGGGCCATATGTTTATTCTAAAATCACTGTTCAATATAAGTGAATGTAGAGGTAGAATTGATATATCTATATACATTATATTTGAAATCTCTCGGATTTTTTCTTTTCCTAGCAGGGATAGTTTATTTTACATGGGTGACCCCTCCTCAAGACTGACAGTAGTATACACAACCATTGTAGGATTGTCTTTGTTTTTTTTTTTTGTTTTTTTAAAAGATTTTATTTATTTATTTTTAGAGAGAGGGGAAGGGAGGGAGAAAGAGAGGGAGAGAAACATCAATGTGTGCTTACCTCTCACATACCTCCTAGTGGGGACCTGGCCCGCAACCCAGGCATGTGCCCTGACTGGGCAATCGAACCAGCGACCCTTTGGTTTGCCAGCTGGCACTCAGTTCACTGAGCCACACCAGCCAGGGCACCCCTCTTTTGTTTCTTATTTGACTGCCTCCACCCTGTACTCCTCAAATCCCCCATGGTTTCTCTCCAGCCTAATTTTTAGTCACTAACATCAGCATGGCCCCTTAATATATGGCCTAGTGGTGCCAGTGAGATTATGGATCCCCTTAGATGTGGGGCTGTCTTAACCAAGGTGTCCTCGTTGTCTTGGATGAGCCCCACTTTTACTTATTTTCCTAATTTACTTATACCTTTGATAGGTATACTTTAAGCATTAGTCCAGATTCACCTCTTTCAGAGTTGAATATCGCTGCTCCTTGTCTATGTTCTAGTCAAACCTCGTGTGCTTCTTGTTGCCTCGATTATTAGTATTCTATTCTCAAGGCTGGCACTAAGGCAAATGTCCTCATTTATCTTCAGTATGCCTGAGCCATTGCTGAACTGAGCTTCTCTGCCTGCCTTACTGGTCATTGTGGCTGGCACGCATGTACGTTACACTTCTACATAATCTTCCCTTTCACAGTTTTGTTCTCTTGGGTTGAAGCACTGGTAAGTCTCTTCTTTCTCCATCTAGTCATCTCTGTAAGACTCAGCACAGATACCTCCTTCTCCTAGAAACCCTCATTGTCTCCTTTTCTTACCCCAATCTTATTGAGATCCCCTTGTCTGTGATCTTGTATCTCCTGAAAACCCTAGACTTCAGAGAGGCCAATCAATAAGCAAGACAGAAGGAACTCCAACTGCACTGCTGAAAATATGGATTGCGACATGGATCTTGTATCCTCTGTATTTGCCACAAGGCCTATTCCTGATGAGCCACAGGGACTCAGTCAACTTCTGTTAAATGGGTATGAGTGTTTTATGGTTCCATGTACTTTAAAAATATTTGTTCTAGCTCTGTGAAACATGTCACTGGAATCTTGATAGTATAGCAACAGCAATCCTGAGAAAGTAGAACAAAATTGGAGGACTCATGCTACTTAATATCAAACTATACTGTAAGACCATAGTAATCAAAACAGCATGGTACTGGCATAAAAATAGACACATAGCTCAATGGAGCAGAATAGAGAGCCCAGAAATAAGCCCACATCTTTAGAGTCAATTAATATTTGACACAGGAAGCAAGCACATACAAAGGGCTAAAGATAGTTTATTCAATAAATGGTGTTGGGAAAATTGGACAGATAGGCACATAAAAATGAAACTAGACCATCTTCTTAAACCACATGGAAGAATAAATTCAAAATGGATCAAAGACTTAAAAGTTAGACCAAAAACCATTAAAGTAATAGAAGAAAATATAGGCAATAAAATCTCGAACATTGCTTATAGCAATTTTCTATTGGATATACCTCCCCAGGTGAGAGAGACAAAATAAAAAAAAAAATAAAGAAATGGGACTACGTCAAACTAAAAAAATTTTGCACAGAAATCATCAACAAAATAAAAAGACAACCCACAGAATGGGAGAACATATTCGCTGATATATCAGATAAGGGGTTAATATTCACGATGTATAAAGTACTTACAAAACTCAACACTAAAAAAAACAGTTCAATTAAAAAATGGGCAAAGGGTCTGAATAGACACTTCTCCAAAGAGGACATACAGATGGCCAAGAGACGTATGAAAAGATGCTCAACGTCACTAATCATCATAGAAATGCAAATCAAAAACACAATGAGATACCATCTCACACCTGTCAGAATGGCTATCATCAACAAATCAACAGACAAGTGCTGGTGAGGATGTGGAGAAAGGGAACCAATGGATCTTCTCACCCAGTGATCCCACTTTTGGGAATACATCCAAAGGAACCCAAAACACTAATTTGAAAGAACATAAGCACCCCTATGTTCATTGCAGCATTATTTACAATTGCCAAGATATGGAAGTAGCCCAAGTGCCCATCCTACTGATAGATAAAACAACTATGGGACATTTACACAATGGAATACTACTCAGCTGTAGAAAAGAAAAAAATTTTATTTTTTGCAACAGTATGGATGGACCTGGAGAACATTATGCTGAGTGAAATAAGCCAATCAGAGAAAGACAAATGCCATATAATTTCACTCATATGTGGGATCTAATGAACAAAATGAACTAATAAGCCAAATAGAGACAGATTCATAGATAGAAAGCAGGCTAACAGCTAAGGAATGGGGGAGGTTGAAGGGATTGAGCAAAAAGGGAAAAGGACTCGTGGACATGGACAACAGTGTGGAGACTATGGAGGGAGGGATATAAGGGGACTTAATGGTAATGGAATAAATAAAATTTTTAAAAAATGTATATGAGTGAATCAATAAAAGAAAAAATGCATGAAAGATAGCTTCTGTATAAGTTGGTCATAACACTCTTAGGAAACATACTGAATAAGAGTAAAAATACATAATTTGAATTAACCATTCAATCACATTTCTTCATGGCTTTGACCGCTTTCATGGCTACCTTACCAGGGATTGACAGTCACTGAATATTTTTGCTTTGTATATGATAATAAAGTTGTATTCAGAGGAAGTACATTGTTATCTATTTGGAAATTATTAATACATAGCAAAATCAGTAGTTTTTTATCATAGGGTTGCAGATGTAGCTTAGAGGTTTGGTGACCATATAATTTATCATCCAAATACTTTAGAAACAAAAGAGGTAATTGTTAACAACTACAGTGCTGCTCGAACAATTGGCATATATACCTGGAATCAACTCGGCAAACTGTGATGAAAGTTTACCCTATCTGGAGGGAAAAGGCAATGGATTTATGATTGTCACTCCGCCGACATGAATTTTAATTTCCAAGGCAAATGACGGCCAACTGTGAAGATCTGCCTTATCACAGATTTCAACCTAAGTGTCTGAGGTTGCCTGTAGGCCGTTACATATTTCTCTTAGTCACTCACTTCTGTGATGCGTTATTACTACAGTTTGATGGATTCCTTCCTACAAATCTGTCTCTACAAATGAATGTCTACAGTCTCGCCACTCTTGTTCATTTCCCTCTTCAGAGAAAATGGAAAGAGTATGCACATACCTTGTCAGGGGTGCTGAGATTCCTGTGCGCCCCCTCCACCCCCCACCAAAGAGTATATGTATACAAGCATGTGGGTGCATGTTGAGTTTTGGCTTGATGTTGCCAGGTAAGAAGAGAAACTACTGCTTTTTCTTGATGGAAAGAGAATAGATCCTGATTTCCCTAGTATTTTTATCATATTTTAAACGGTCATGGGTTAAATGACAATAACAAAAAGTCCTTGGAGGCCAACTTCCCTAAGCAGAGAGAACAGAACAAGCGGTGAACCTCTATTATTCTGTAGAATGTTTTTATCTGTTTTTCTCTGAAGAAAGGTGGTGCCAAAAAATGAGTAGGCTGATTATAGATATTTTTGTGCAAAAATGTTTGCAATAATTTTCCCTACAATTATGCCCCTGGATCATCCCCTCCTACACTGAATCTGGGATTACCCATATGTCTTATTTTGACCTGTGGGATAACAGAAAATGTGGCCAAGTATTTGTTGCTTGCCCCTTTTTCTTGTACCTGGGTATCTTGCAACCAACACCATGTAGACAAGTGGGGACTAACTTTATGGATGACGAGAAACACATCATTAAACCATCCCTATTGTCCGGCTAACATTAAGCGTCATTATATGCCAGGAAGCCACGTTAGACCACCCAGTTCCAGCTGAATCAGCCCAGGCAAGAAAAATGACCTAGATGATATATAGAATCATAAGAAATTTTCAAAGTTCATCGTTTTAAGCTACTGAGTTTAGGGTTAGTTTGTTACCTAGAAAAGCCAACTGTTAAAGAAATAAGTATCTTAAAAAGGGGTTGTTTTGAAAGAAAAATCTAAAATATGTGGCATTGGCTTTGGGACCAGGTCAGCGCAAAAGTTGGAAAAGAGGTCAGGAAACTTTTAACAACTACAAGAAAAGCTGCAATGACACTATTAGCATTTTAGAGGAGGCTATGAGAGTGGTGATGAAACCACAGTAGCGAACTCGTAGTCACCAGTTATACAGTGGTCACCTGAGTTATGTAGTAACAAAAAATATTTATAGCAACATAAAGGATTTTTTCAAGCCCCTAATTAATGTGCCGTCTTTGGTGAGGTATTTTCCAGGCAAAATGGCAAAAGTGTCAATTGGCTTCTTTTAGTGACAGGTGATAAGGCAGAGGAAAAAAGAGGTGAAGTAAAACAAAATAATAGCAACAAAAAGTATTTATTTTATAAACACTACTTAATGGAATTTTCGATATAGAGCTCACTGGGTTGGAAAATAAAATTGTTTCTCAGTTCCTGTCTCTCAAAGAGTGAAAGAGTATAAAACGACCCAGAGTAGAAGTCGGCAAACCGTGACCGCTGGGGCAGATCCAGCCTGCCACCTGTTTCTGTAAACAACATTATTGGAAATAACCACGCCCATTGGCATATGTAGCCTTTACCAGTATTTGCTGATGTCTCACTAGAAAGGCAGCAAGAAGCAGATGTAACAAAGAACACACAACCCACAAAACATCTCATGTTCCTCTGTAGAAAAAGTGTGCCCACCCCTCTCATAGTGTAAAGTTCAAATAATGGGTGCGACTGTCCTTTGTTAACATCTAAAAGATTTAAGGTGCTATTTCAGAGAGCACCTTGACTAGAAAAAAAATCTTTAGAGCATTATCTTAAAGCAGGCTGACACACTGAAGGCAAAAAGAGACATTTCCCAAAGAGAATAATAGATATGGTGTTTGGAGGCAGGGACCGGATCTGAATGGGACTCGTAGGAAACCCTACAAAGTGGTAAAAGGGTCATCGGCATGACTAAAATGAACTAAAACAGTTTTAATTTAAAAAGAAGCCTCGGGCAATCAGTAGATGAGAATACTCAGCTGATGAGGCATCGTTCTTGTAAAAAACAAAGGACTTCTCCAGAGATGATCCAAGAACATAGAGGGTAGAGCCAGGAGCAGGAGCAAACAATGAACTGGAGACATGCCCAGGGAGTAGACCTGGCTCCTTCCCTACCCTTGAAATAACATGATCTGACAACAGGTGGCCAGGAGGATTTTAGAATACCCATGGACCAGTGACTTCTAGATATATCTCACATTCCTCCCCTATTAAAATGGGAATCTCTAGTCCAATTATCTATCCTTTTTGATTTTTACCATTTTGCTTACCAGGCATCAATTCAAAAAGAGACCACAGCCGAGAAGTCAAGAGAAGTCTGAGACTTGGAAGGCAGCAATCAAAGAATTAGGAAAAGATCACCAAAAGCAAAGATGTGTCATTAGAGACCAAAGGTAGGACCATTCATTCTGTCATATCGCCAATGACTATGTACAGATAAAAAAGTTGGACAGTGAAAAGGCTGATAGAAAAAAAACTGATTCATTTGAAATATGGTGTTAGACGAGAGCTCTACGGATTCCCTGGGCCACCAGAAAGATGAACACGTGTGTCTTAGAGAAAATTAAATCTGAAATATCGCTGGAGGCTAAAATGACAAAACTGAAGCTGACTGACTTTGGTAGAGCATGAGAAAGCAGGTTTCATTGGAAAAGACAGTAATGCTGGGAAGAATTGGAAGCAGCAGGAAAAGAAGACCCAATATCAGATGGATTGACTCCATAAAAGAAGCCATAGGCATGAGTCTGCAGGAGCTAGGCAGGGCTGTTGAGGACAGGATGTTGTGGATATCACGTGTTCACAGGGTCACCGGGAGTTGGTGCCAACTCAACAACACATAACACATATGGGGACAGATAAGGTGTCTTTTCAGTTCATAGTCTCCTGATTGAGAGAAGCCGAAGCTGAGAAATCTCCTCTGCATTCAGGCCTGTCCCAGAGCATGCTAAGCTAATAGCATAATTGCAAGAGGTTTGGGGGGAATGAACGTACATCAAATGTGAGGAGAAGATGAAGGATTATGGACAGAAAGTAGACTGTGGGAGACTACGGAAAATACATGTTGCTCTTTCTATCAAAGGGTGTAATCTCTTTTTTCATCCCTAATATGGGTTGAGAAAATATGGGCCTCACGACTTTCTTTGACTGAAAGAACGTGCTGAAAGTGACCCTGTGCAAGTTCTAAGCCTAGAAATCATGAGAACCTGAGGACTCTGCTCTCAGTCTGGGAAACCATCTACCACTTGAGTTTGGGTTAACTTTCTAGAGGAGGGGACACCACTTGAAATGAGGTCCCCACTGTCCCAGCCGAAACCCCAAAAAGGTGAGTGAACCGAGGTAAGAGTTGCTGAGCCTAACCCACACCAGAACTAGAAAGCTAAGTACAGCAGCACAACTGTTGACACACAGGATTGTGACTAAACTGAAGGGTTGTTGTTTTATACCATCACAGGGTCTCATCACTAAGAGGCATTCAACTAGGCAACTCTCAATTATGTAACACATGCACTAAGTCCTGGGGCAGATGGCCTTGACCTGCATCTTGGATTCACTGCTTAGTGTTTAATTGACCTTGGCTGAGGTCCATAACCTCCCTCCACCTCTGTCTCTTCATCTGCAGAATGGAGCTACTTCCCATAAAAAAAACACTAGACACTCAGATGTTGTTGCTGTTACTATTATTATGTTATGTCATAACATAATTACGACATAGTATATATGTCATATATATGATTATATCATACATACATAATTATGTTATATTATTAAGTTAAAATTTATTGAGTGTCAAAGTCAGACCCTGGGATCCCAGAGGTAGCCTGGAGATTCTGTACCATGAAGATGGAAGAGAGGAAATAATATACAATACAAGGAAGTGAAATTAAACTGCTTCCATTTTATAAATGTTTCCAAGACTCTCTGGTTGCTAGTTCTAGCTGAATAATAACAGTCACTACTACATACATAGCATCATCTACAGGGCAGGCACTCTACACACATTATCTGTAATTTTTACAATTATAATGCTAAGCAGCCAATAAATGATAGCTATTATTAAACATCACGCTCTGCGGTAAATGCTCTACATCATTATCACATTTGATCCTTAAGATCACTTTTGTATGAAGCATTATTAACCCCCCTCAGAAATAAAGCAACAGAAGCAATGGACCCACAGAATTGTAAGTGACAGAGCAAGGAGTCCTTCTTGAATCTGTCATAATCTAAAACCTATGTGTTTTTCACTGGTGCCACTCAGTATCTTGGCAGTTGGAAATCCTAGACAATAAGAGTTCTTTGTCAGGTACAAACACTGGCAATAGATTACTGTCTGTTTTGTTTTCAGAAGTGCCTTTCTGCAAGCAACGAAGAAGCTTGAAGAAGCCGTCCACACACCGTAGTGAGTTCTACGTTAAGCAATACTGACTCTCCAGTGTTGTCCCCTGGTGTAATTCATAAAATCAGGTGAATCTGCCCTGGAGAAAGTCTTCGGTATCCTTGGTTTTCAAGTTATATCTTGGGTTCTATGATATCGGGGTTGATGGAGTGATGGAAAATGGACAGGGTCTCTGGTCCTGTCCCTCACGTGTTTCAATCACAGAAGCGTCATGTCTGTGTGCTCAATATAATTAGAGTACATTGAAAAGTGTAGCTTAATAAAAGGATTCCTCTATTTTAAAAAAACGCCAAGTTGAATACTTTTGCTGTATGCAAATTCCTGTAGTGTAGATGAGACCACGGGGGTGTGAGAGGAGAAACCATTTTCCAAAGCCCTCAAAGAGAAATGTATACTAGAGATACACTTAGATCTCAGAAACCAGAAATCCTGCCATTTTTGTCCTTGTTGGAGCACCAGTGAGGCTGTTAGTAGATTGTACACAGAGATTCTGTTCATTACCCCTAAGTCCAAAATATGTATCTATTTAAATAATATATTACCACGGCTTGTCTTGAGGACGGATGAATGGAGGTTACCGACTCTAGATATAATAAAATTTTACTTGGGTCACCTTCGGACCAGGTCATCGCCATACACACTTTGGCAATGACCTCTGGAATCAGAGGCAATGCCAAGCTATTAGACAGGACGAGTTTGTGGACCCTGTCCTGTGCAGCACAGGATGTGTAGTAGCATCTCTGCCCTTTACCCACTAGTTGCCAGCCATACCCCACCCCCTCCCCAGTAGTGACATCTCCAGACATTTGCTGAATGCCTCCTGGGCTGCAAATCCGCCCTCGGTTGTGAAACACTGGTCAGATCTAGGCACTAAAGTTATTAACTTGCTCATGCCTTCTTAATGATCTCTAAAAGCAAGCTAAAAAAATATCGCACTCAGAAAGCAAAAACAGGGTTTGAGTTAAGACTGATGCAGCTTTTAGATTTAGAGTGTTTGGTTTTTAGGGTTTTTTTTTTTTTAACTGATTTATGGTAACTGAGCTGTGCAGGCACTGAAGTGTTTGTGGATGTTTCAAAATGACCTGCTTTTCATGAACATCAAATTTTTGATCTATTTGCAGAAAAAAAAATGGATTGATAGCTGCTATCAAATTTGATAGCAGATCCTGGATATAACAAAAAAGTTTTCTTGCTGTAAAATTTTAGCTGCCTGTCACTTACATTATATTATGTCACATCTCACAGTGACATATTGCGATGCAATGCAATGTAAGTCACATAATAGACAACTGCAATCCATAACTTTCTGAACAGGGCCAGTCGTTCTTTACTGAGCGGCCTCCCAGGGGAAATAAAGGAATCCCTCCGTTGAGGTCGTTCACAGCGCTGATGGTGCCGGCTGGTTGGTGACTCGTCTCCTCATTCTGTCCATGTTCTTTATTCTTCCAACCTGCCTTCCTGTTAAAACTGGCCTGCCTCCATTTTTCCTGATTGTGATGAAACTGTCAATCAAGGGGCTCACTTCCAGTGAGTGGTGGGGACTGACCCCTGCTGGCCCATCAGGAGTCTCTGGGCTGTGACTAGCCAAAGGTGGCATTTGTGTGAATTAGAAAATGGATACACCTGTATAGTCAATAATATTATAGTAACTATGTGTGATGCCAGGGGGTACTTGAAATATCAGGGGGATGACTTTGTAAAGAATGTGAGTGTCCAACCACTATGCTGTACACCTGAAACTAATACAATCTAATACTGAATATAAATTGTAATTGAAAAGTAAAATAAAATAGATGGATGCACCTTCAGGAAACTATAGCCTCAGTGGGTTCAAGGACATGGTGAGAAGATGACAACTTTCTAATAATGACACCAAGGAGACATCAACTGGGACTGGAGGTTCTCAATGAGGGTGTGGGCTGCTTTTCAGTTGCCAGTTGTCCCAGGTCTAGGGACCTTGAACAGGGAACAACTCACACAGCTCTAGAAAGCAGCCCTGAGAATCCTTCACTCCCATAAATACAGAGAGTGGCTCAGCTGATCACATGCTCATCTCCTAGACCAGACAGGGACCTTTAAGCAGGAATTAATATGGAACTTGGGGTGAGGATCTCTCACTCAAAACCCTGAGCCGTGGGATCTGTGTAAACCCATTTCTTTTGTGAGCTTTCTTTCTAACTCTTTGGAGAGAACATACATGGAAGGCAAGACAGAGAAAGAAAGTAGAGAAACAGTGCAAGGGGAAGAATGGGGTCCTACAACATCCTTGGGGCACCTGGGTCTGGTCAGTAGAAAAGCCATTTAAACTCTGGTCTTTTGTTATTTGGGCCTATTTACTTACCTTTATAGTTCCGGTAGCTCAAGTGGGTTTTTCTTTCTCTTGTAAGCAAATGTCTTAATAAATATATGTGCTCTCTCCATCTATTTTTTTTTTCTAAGAGAAGAGTAAACTCCTCATAGCTCTTTTGTGTGACATCAGTCTAAATGCATTCATTCATGCAAGAGTCTTTTACATTCTTTAAACATAGCCACTGTTTATTGATCTTCCCTTTGAGGCTATGTACTATACTCTAAGTTAATTTTTTTTTAATTCTTGCATTGCTGTAAATCGTGCTTGGATGTTCCCATTTTAAGAAAAGACTGAGGCTGAGAGATGCCATAGTCTATCCAGTATCGGCTACCAAGAGGTGGAGCCCATAGACGGAACCCATAGACGGAACCAGGTCTGTGGGAAATGGCCTCCCTGCCATGCCTGGTGGCCTCTGTCATTGCTCATTTTCATCACTGTTGTCACTGAGAATATTTTATGTATCAGGAGCCCAAGGAAAATAAAAATGGTGTGGGATCAAGAATAATAGAACCCCAGCTGTGACATTCCACACCTCGCCCCTTCCCTCCAATTTTCCCTGCGTCATAACATTTTCCACCCTCAGCCCTCCAAGAGAACACATAAATGTATGCTGTATATCTTGAGACTCAGAACCACTGTAATGTGAATGGTCTTGCTTCTATAAACCCAACATCTAATGGGCCTAATGAGTGGGTTTGCAGGGATCGAGGAATTGACCAGGAAATTATGACTCTACCTGCTTAGTCTTCATAACCAGGTTATGAGATTGGTTTCCTGAGTTCCACTGCATCTCCTACTAGAACTGATGACTGTCTGGCATCTTACTTTGTTCCTTTCATCTTTGCCCTCCCAAAGGGCCATAGGAAGCCCATGTAACAAGTACCTTGGCTGGGTGCTACTCTTAAAGAGTGTCACAAGTAGGGACATCTCTGTCCAAGTGGTGAGAAGGTTTTTTCTTTTCTTTTCTTTCCTTTCCTTTCCTTTTCTTTTCTTTCTTGGAAATTCCTGCTGCCATATCATCCTCTCTAATTTGACCTCCCTAATTCCTTTTTGGAATTAGTATATTGAGATTTAGAATACCATGCAGGGGAGGTTTTATATAGTTAGCTAAGTCCATTAAATCCATCATCACCTGATGCCAGCTTCCTTGTTTCCTCTACAACTGTGTTATTTGGTCCACCTGAACGATAAAAAAAACTTTGTTGTTTTCTCCTGTTCTCTACCATTTTTTATATTGCTACCACCCTTGTAAGAAGGAAGGGCCCCTGTAAGAGAAACTATGGTGCTAAAACTCCATGTTCTATACTTAAAAACAAGTCCCAGCCTATACCCCCAGAATTCATTTCCAGGGAGAATATTGTACAGCCAATATCTGGATTTTAAATTGTCACTCTGCAATTCTAACATCAAAAATTGTGCTTTTGAGAAAAATGAATGTATAACTCCTTGCTAATGGTACTTGTCTTATTTCGAAGAGATTGTGCTAGGGGATTGAGTCAGTGTATAATAAAAACTATGCCTTTGGAAATGTGCTTCTTCACAGCATTTACAGTTGATTCACAACTCAAACTGCAGTGGGGCGTCCACCTAGATGACATAGATGTTGCTCCCAACACCATTTTTGTGCTTAGGTTCTTGTTCCTTCCCTCCTGTTTTGTTTATAAGCCACTGTGCTCTCCTTCAGGTTTGTTCATCAGAATACTGTATTTCATTGATTCTAAGGTACCTTTTTCTTTTTTCATGTTTTCATATCTCTGAACTTGGGCGTATCTTATAGGAGGGCATTTAGTATCTAATCGTTAGCTCTTTAATGAAACGTTTCTTTTAGTCAGACATAAATTAATGGCAAAATGCCACTAGAATTTACATCAGATGAAATTAAAGTCTTAAGGCATGAGATTAGGTGTGTATCAGAAGAAGGCAGAGGCGCTGTGGTGGTAGGACGTGTCTCAGGCCACCAGGGTTGATCTGTCACAGACACAGATGGCCCACAAGGCTACACCGATGCATGGGTCTAATACTCCAAGTTACGTTCTGAATTTGTACCATAATAACTCTAGAAATATCCAAGGAAAGAGTGCTGATCTAGGACAGGAGTCAAGTATTTACATGTCTGCAACTTTAGATTATTTAAATGTCATATCACTTTACTAAAAAGTATGTAAAAACTATTTATGGGGAACCACGGTGATATAAAAAGTTGCATTTCCAGAAAATGGCAAACATTTCTAAATGTTTTTTCTTTTCATTTAATGTATTTTAGACAGTTTGTATTTTAAAAGGTTAAGTGATTTATCTGTGCTCTCTTCGTTCCAATGTATTACATATAAGTTTGAATTCTTGAACCTGATCGCTGAAATAGGATAATGAGGAATAAATAAAATATGCATAATCAGGATTAAATGGTGGTTTTCTCCTGCAATTTCCCATTATTATTAATTAGATACCTTCTGTTCAATTGATTTCTATGAGTTTTTATGATTTATTTTATGATAGAAGATATGAAAAAAGCAAAAGGAACACTCATATAGGAATGGATATTCAATTTTTATGATTAATATATATTGTTTCTTTACCAAAGAACTACTACAGGCTTTCCAACCAACATAATGGAAAGTAGATTTTTCTCCATTTCTGATAGATTATCTTTGGTACCTCATCATTGGCGTTGCCATAACTAGTATTTTTTAACCCTAGACATTTCAACTTTTCAGTTAATTGCCATATCTTCAGATGTTAGCAATATGTAGGTCATCAGTTTTGTTCATTTGGCTTTTATTTTTCTATATTTTCTATATAATTATTTATATTTTTCCATATCTTCATTAAATGTAGAGTGGAAAGTTGTGCAAGCCTGAATCAGGGCTATTAGCCCAACACAAGAGTCACTGTTGTTTTCCTAAGCATAGGAAACTAATGTTTTATGTGTTTCTTAATAATCCACTATCATTGTAATGAATTGCAAAGACCTTTGTGAGGACCAGACACATACAGTCTAACATCATGTTTTACAGGTAGTAGATGTTAAGTAGTAGGTATAATAATTATTGTGTATACTAGGGTTACTATACCTGCAATAGATCACTTGACAGTATTTATTTATTTTTTTGATGTGTCCAGCTTTTACCCAACTAATACTGTGATGGACTTCTCTAATGCTTAGCTGATGGTTTCTCAGCTAAGCATCTTCTATCAAACCTTCTATTGTTTGAAAAAAAAAAAAGAAGCACAGGTCTCTGCAAACTGTAAGTAAGATAGCAACAGTTTTACCAAGTAAACGTTCTAGGTGAAAAGTGCAAACTTTGAAGGGCAGATGTGTTGTTGGCGAATGAAACTTTAGCATGCAAGTGGCCACATCTCATGCCTGGGTCATCAATTGCTGTACGTGAGCTTCAATTTCCTCATCTCTAACATGACAAGGATAGTACTCATCTTTAACATTCATAGCTAGTGATAGGTGGATAGATAGATATAATGTAAATTATGTGAAATAGTAGGTGGTCAATAGACTTTAGCTGCTTTTTATTTCTTGCGATGTGACATATAGGTCATTTTGGGTAACACAGTACAGATTTATAGTAAGATAACCGCTGGACTTTGGATTAAAACCCTAAAAATAAATGTAAGCATGCTTTCCAATTTTTATGATCACTTTTTATATTTCTCAATAAAAGTCCTTTTATAAGCAGTTATATTTCTATGGTATGAGATGTTAGATTATTCTTTGAAAAATGTTCTTGCAAAATTAAACATCCATTTGTAATACACACTTATTTTAGAAAGGTAGATCAGTTATAATAGCAGTAATATGGGGACATAGGTTTTCTGGTTATTTCTCCCTTACCCCATCAAATTTTAACTTTATAATTACCTGCATACATTTTAGTGTTCTTTTTTCCTTTGAGGAAAAAAAAGATAAATGAGTTTTAGATAATTGTCTCTTAACCATTCTGAAGCTTTCTTTATTGAACTCTAGACTACCACCATTTTTAACAAAGGCAAGTTCCATGCCAACTCACAATGTATGTTTTAGAATGTGACCAAAGTTATTGTTTTTTACTTTTAAGATGTAAGAAAATGCACTGAGGAGCTTATTCATATATATACGTGTGTGTTTATATCAATTTACTTCCCAGCCCCATTAGTAATCTTTGTATGTGTGTAAAAATCCTCTAAACGTGTAGAGCCCATTTGTCATCCTATGAAAAACATCAGGAATGGATGTAGATATATTCAAAATACTAAGAACTACCTCATTAATTTCCTTTCAGGAATCAAATAAAGGCTTACAATTGTAGAGTTTATGAATCTCCATAAAGTGTTCCATTTTACTTGTCTTTTAAAAACATTTTTGGCTCTTCCTTATTTCGCTTTTAACTACTTGTGTATCTGACCACTCCATATTAACTGTGACGGACACCTCTACATGAAACCATGTGTCTCAGTTCTGCAAAACATTATTCAAGCTCTACTTGGAGAGATCTTTCTGATAAATCAAAACTTAACCCAATAATTAAATATCTTCCTAAAACTCTTACATGTCCTTGTCTCTAGCCTGAGAAGATAAGCAAGGTTTGCAAGTTCTAAACTGTTGGAACTGTGTCATATGTTTATCGAGTTCTTTTGGTATATGAGAATAATTTGTTTCTTTAATATGTCCAGAATTCTGCCCAAATATAGTGAGAAAGGGGACCTATAATACTGTGGAAGTATATCTTTTAGTTATCCAATATTTTAATGTGGATGACATTTGGTACAGTAATTTCTATTGTAATAATCACTTTCCTTTGCATCGTTTCTTTTGAAGGTTGATAAAGAAGACAAAGTACATAGCATATCACGTGAATTTTGGGTACTGCCTTTGGCACTTTTCCTATGTTCTTTCCTTTGTTCATCACAGAAATTTTGTTTTAACACTGTCAAACACAGTCTCTTAGAGACAGTTAAAAGCCTTGCCCAAAGTCACATCTTTATTAATCAGTGGATGCAGGACTTGCCTGATTTTAGAGTTTGTGGTTTTTCTCCTAATACCACACGTTTGCCAACTCAGTATGTCATCATAGGTGGTTCCTTATATCCCCGGCACGAACCCATTTGTTACGTACAAGAGGGATCTGAAGTCCAGGGGGAAGTAAATTGCAGTGTAACCTTGATGGAATTAGCAATGACTGCCTGGCTGAGCGAAAGCATGAAACTTGGCCAAAGATGATTACACTCAGTGTACCACACACAGCATCGCCCTTTTTTTTAGACTGCTCGGAGATAAACAGCCTTCAAAAGGCTGAGAATAATCTACTCAGGCAATAAAGGGAGAAAATTCTAGTAGGCAATCTACGAGGATAAAAGCAAGGCAATGAGTAACCCAGAAAGGTCCAAGGACAGCAATTACTAACTTCGTCTATAAAGTGCACCAGCACATTCATTCTGGTGGCACCTTAGAGAACAGGGGGAATAGAAAACAGGGAGAAAATGAACCCAATGTCATGTCTAGAAATCAGCGCCTTCTAGTTGATTGGGGCCCTCAGTAAACGTTATACATTGAAGGTTAGCTAAAGCCCATTCACTAACGGGCATCTGAACCAACTGTGCATAGGAGATGGAAAAGGCATGAACCGCCTACAAGGAGACTCGAGTCAAAATGATAACGATTCTAATCAACCTGCAAAATAAGATCACCAGCCCCAGCTCATGGGTGGTGCTGAAGTACAAATTACAGTAACGTCTACGGATCTTTGTGAATTTGGAGAGAGCTCACCAGCCCGATGTAACTCTGCATGCAGAAACACGTTGGATTGGATTGTTCATCATAGTTTGTCTAAACTCAGGCACAATGTGGACAGTGATCTGAAACTCAGATGGAGAAATGGCTGCCCGTGACCACAGATGTGTATCACCACCCCGGTCAACCAAATGTTTTGTCAAAATGAGAGATGGGAAACCGAGGCAAACCTAACTCTTCTTCATGTAAGGCCAGGTTCACAAGTTGAGTAAGGCCTAGGAGGAAACTTTGTTTATGGCAGTATAGAAGTTAGAGTAGGTAATCATTCCACAATCATTGTCCTTTGCAGGCTAGCCTGTACGTTTCTCCACTGTATAACAAAAATCCATGTTAAATTTTAGCACTCTTCTCTGGGAATTCAAATTAGTATAAGACTGAGTCCTAGGAGAACAAAAATACATTGTACATGGGGATAAAATGGTGTATATTTTATTCCCTGCTTTATTCCCAATTTCCAGGGTTGTTCCTGGCACGTATTAGATACTAAAAAAAAAAAGGTCTTGAATGAGTGACTAAAGATATGACCTGTTATTAATAACCTTGAGGACAGTGGAGGAGACATTCCTTGACTCATGTGTCTGCTTTAGCTATTAGCATATTGTCCTGCAGAGCAAAGCAAAAATAACAAATTTCACAGCAACTGTTAATCACTCCCCTGCTCTGCCCACAGATGAGGGGAACCTGACTTGCTTTGAATGATTGGAAATTAGCTAGATAGAAAAGGGAGGTAGTGGATGATGTACAGTCTAGACAATGGAAAAAGAAGGGGGACCTTAAAAACATCACTGGGTTCACACGTTCAAGCCAAAGTTTCCGTAAGGGGTATATGCGATGATGAGGTATAAGACAGAAAGTGATGGAAGACAAAGTTGGAGAGTTGGAGAGCAGGCATGCACCATCATTGTACTTTTCAGAGTACACTGTCATTGCTCTATTTTTTTTTTAATACCTTTGAGCTCTGGCAGGGTGGCTCAGTTGGTTGGAGCGCTGCCCCATATACCAAAAGGCTGTGGGTTTGATCACAGTTAGGATACACACTTAGGTTGTAGGTTTGATTCCCAGTGGGGAGCACATGGGTGGCAACTGATCAATGTTTCTCTCTCTCTTTCTCTATTTCTGTCTCTCAAATCAATAAACAAATCCTCAAGTGAGGATAAAAAAAAATTTTTTTTAAAGCTTGAAATGCTATATTTAGCATGGGTAAGCTTCATAACCTGGTTATTTACTAAGAGCTCCTGGTTCCTATCGTTTTATCAACTCTCTGATATCCCATTTATCAATATACTGAGAACTGTATGCAATTGAATCTGGGTATAGAAAAATCTAGTCCTATGGAAACCTGCAATTTTTAGATACTCTTTATTTTTATTCTTTGATCACATTACAATAATGAGGGTTATATTTGAAGAACAACTTAAGTTACACAAATACTCTTCTTTCTCATTTTTCCTTTCCCTCTGCTTTACTCATAGTCAGTGTTTAGAGACATGTTTAGTCATTAGCCTCTCAGGGAGAGGACTTGATGTTGTATTAATAATTATCACCCAAATGTTTTATTTTAGGTTCCTTATTATTATTTTTGTTTGTTTGCTGCATTGAGTGAATGAGAGGGATTCAGAAGACTCACAAAATTGTAGAAGGACAAGAGAGGAAAGACACTAATATTTATTGAGTACCTTCAATTGACCAGAAACTGAATTTTTATTTTTACTTAGATTAGTATTTTATTTTTTATTTTTCCTTAGATTACTATTTTCTTATTCAAAACAACAGAGGGGTAAATGTTATTTTGACTTCACAGGTAAAGAGTCAAGATTATTCAGTTCTTTGTGCAAGTTCTCACAGTTCACAATCAGAAGAGCTGGGATTCCAACCTAAGCACTCTTATCTATGAAGTCTGTGCTGTTCTACAGCCCGTGGGGGCTCTTTTTTATCTGACATCCTAATTCATCCCAAGTCAACTTCTTAAATGTTTATCTATGTGCGTACCCCCTTTATATTTTCAAATCATTCCTCTGCCTTCCCCGTCATTTTTGATAAAGTGAGGGACCCAAGCACGTGGTGTGCGTTCTTTGGGTCACATCCCTGAACGGAATGTCACATATGCCTGATACCATGTCTATAAAGTGCTCACATGAATTCAAAATGCAAACTTCTGTGCTGAAAGGAATTGCAATGATTGTCAACAACATTTAATAGGCTTTTTTTTTTTTTAATTTACAAAAGAAGGATTTGTATAGACTGACAGCACATTTTGTTTCCTCATTCAATTTTAATATTTGTGCCTACCAAAGGACAGTCTTATTTATTTGGTACTCACAAAATCCCAAAGCCTATTTTCATGCTTGTAAATAGATGATAAATCAGTAGATAACATTACTCTTTAATGGCACAAGCAACAAAATGGTCCAAAAAAGATTCGATAAGTTAAAAAAAATACTCTGAATAATTTTTTATACTCCCCTGATGTTTAATTGATTCCTTTATTTTTATTTTGAAGCAGAAATTTCAGAAAGCAAGATTCTCAAAGGAAAGGCTCTGTGCCCTAAGGCATCTTTAAGATACCTAAAATACCTTTAAGGTAACCAAGCACGTGCCAACTTATCTCTTGGTTTTTCTCTTTCCAAAATCTTCAGAATTAGAATGCTCTGTAAGGACCAGAAATGACTGCAAGCCAAAGGACAGACAAGCTGTCAATCAATTCATTACTGTGAATAGTAGTTGGACAACTAGACACATTAAGGCTGTGTACCATGTATCTAAATTATATCCCTGGTAGTCACTAATCTCAGAACTAAATCGCTCCCATAACACACACTGAAAAGTAGACACTAAGGGTCAGTCTATGTCTGACCAGAGCAATAATTTTAGGATTTTCAATATTGGCAAAGGGAATCCTTAACTTTTGAAGGTACATTTTAAAGAGAGTAAGAAAGATAATGGACACTATACAAAATAACAAGACTTTTGTAAAAAGTACTGAAAGCAAAGAAAAATCTAGTTTTCTGGACCAAACTATAGAGTACAAGGCAACATGGGAAGTGGAAGTGGTGATCTGTTATCTGTTTTTCCAGCTTGCACATTGTCTTTAATTACAGTTTAGATGACAAAAGGAAGCATAAATGACTTTTTATCAATGAAACATTGCCGGAAGCATAAATAATAAATTATGAATGACTGAGGCAGAAAATTTTTTGGATCATGTATGCATAATACTATGCTGAATATATGGATCCCAGTTGGACCTCCTGTTTCATGCAGACTGAGCACCACCTTTTAGGCTTAAACCTTGAGACTAGGCGCCCTGCTTCATATGGGTGGGAGTTGACACCTTAGATGAGAAGGGCCTCTACGTCAAGGTTTGGTGCTGTGTGTGGCGTCGCAGGAAAGCTCATTATGTGAGCAGCCCCTTATGTAGACAGGATCAGCATATTGGAAAAGTACGTACATAGGTATTCATTATCACCCCCATGAAAGCACACAGTTTTCACTTGTCGCTTAGGTATGGTTGCCTGGGAAACCAATCATAATGGATCTGCTTAGCTGAGGGGTGGAGGCTTTTGTATAGGCCACTTGAGGAAAGACATGTTATTTCAGAAAGTCCTCTGTTAGCTCAAAACCGCCAAGAGTAATTGAAGAACTTAAGGAGGCCAGAGGTGGCCAGAGAGAGGACAATTGGCTTACCAAGGTGGCCCTCTATGCTGTGTGGACCATCAGGAAGGCTGATCGGATCCAGCTCAGCCCAGATGGGGCACAGCTGGCTTAAGGTGAACATGAGAAGACTGTCTGCCTCAACCCTTACATGCCAACTACAGGAAGGAGAGCGTGAGTGCTCAGCCTGAGAGAGAGGGAGGACAGAGGGTCAATGCCGGCTGGACTGGGACCAGGGAAATCCACTCCCATTTTCAGGAAGCAAATTTTAGTTTTATGACAAGAGAACTCTGAGATAAGTTGATGTTATTCAAAAGAGCAAAGGAAGGCTGTTTAATTTTTCAGCCTATGCAAAATGATTCCCACAGAGTGGGAATCAGAAGGTTGTGGGTGATTTAAAACAACTTGATGTGCTAGAATGGAAAGTAATCTTAACAAGCTGGAAGTTGGGGTTAAGCATTGTGTGGAGAAAGCTGAGTTTCATTTTGGCAAATGAGGAAAAGGAAAAATAAAAAGCCTTCATGTTCCAAATCAGGCCCAGAAATCCTATGGCTGTTTCTGTGGCTGGCAAATATTTTCATTATTTCCCCACCTTCTCCTCCTCCTCCTTCTTCCCCACCCCCCGCCTCCTTTTATCCTTCTATTACAAAACTCTTCAGACTACAACACATTGCTAAGCAGATTTCTCACAAAGAAATCCAGTGAGGATCAGAGATTTCGCAACTGCCAATGAGCCCACTTTCAGAAATATTCTACCATATTAAAAAATTAATGGTGTTAAAGCTGCAAAGATACCTGGCTGAGAACAAGAAGCCAGAGGACATAGAACATAGAATAAGAATCTAGGAATTAGTGGGTTCGCATAATAAAGGTCTTGTCCCATTTACCCATCAGTGTTTTCTATGTGCCAGACATTGTGCCAAGAACGGTCTGAGTCCTTGGGTATGTGTATCCTTTGCAGCACACCTATGGGGCAGATAGGTATTGTTATGCTGGTTTTACAGATGAGGAAACTGAGGTTTAAAAGACAATAAATTGCATGTAGTCAGTGTTCTTGCAAGAGATGCTTCTAGGGGATGAAAAAAGACATAAAACACACACTGCTTGAAATTGGCCAATGAGTTGAAACCAAAACCTCACAAAACAAAACATGAATTATATCCTAAATGGGTAAGCATGTTATGGACATTGAGATAGCCCAAGGTACATTTATTCCAAAGTTCTCATCAACATATATGTTCTCCAAAACGATGATCATGATTGTGCCTTTAAAGTGAGATTCTTATCCATATAATTTTGGTGAGAAAGACCATATTAAGAAGAGAAAATATATTACTGTCATCAGGGACTCTCGTATCCCTGCTGTCTTTTCTGAAGCCTAACCAAGCTGTAATGAAGGTCAAGTTTACTGTCTACTTTTTTTGTTGTTGTTCCCACAGGTCCTCCTTAGAGAGCAGAGCTTTATGCTCTTCCTCATCTCTCTCTACATGTGGTACAAATTCAGTCACACCTTGGTACTCGTTGGCTTCAGACCTCGTTAAACCTAGTGCTCATCGCATTTTGATGAGAAAAAAAATGTTTCAGCACTCGGCGTTTGTTTGGGACTCACAGCACTTGTTAGAACTTGTATGAGCCATGATGCTGCTTGCAAGACAGAATTTCTTATGGGAAAAAAAATCATTCGACACTTGTCGGTTTCCATACTCATTACGAGTTCTGGAACAAATTGACAACGAGTGCCAGGGCACTTCAGTATAAAACACGAAGATTCCCATTTCACCAGACTGCTTTCTGGCAATTCCAGTCAAATCATTTACCTACGAAGTGCAGGTTGGATAAGGTCAGATTTCTGCAGCCCTCAAATTTTTGGCAAGATATTTCTCTACCTGTAAAAGGTCCATTTATCTTCCCTGTCTTGTTATATTTAATTGTTGGGAATCTTCCACTTTCACAGTTGGAATGAGCCAATACTGGGGGTGCAAGGGGTACGGGAGAGCAACAGGGGAAATACTGGGACAACTGTAATCGAACGACAATTAAGAAAAAAAGAAAGAAAGAAAACCAGTACTGAACTGTGGTCAGCAAAGCTCCTTTAGTTTATAAATTCACCCAACAGAAAGATGGAGAAACCAGTTGTGTGGGCCATATAATTTAGACCATTCAAGGTGTTATGATTTTTTGGTATGTACATGTGATATAAATGACCCATCACATTTTGACCTTTGCTTTCACCTTTATTCATATTAAATGTTTTCTTCTTATTTTGGCAGAAATATGATTCTCATATATTCAGAGAATTATATGTGAAATCACTCAACTGTGTAGGAGACAAGAGGCAGCTAATTTCTATCTCATTTTGCCTTCGATTTTGAATTAGTTGGCTGAAAATTGCAGTAGGACCAATCTATTTGAGAGATCACAGTAACTTCATGTTGAAAGACACAGCTGCAAGTTTCTTAGAAAACACCGAATACTGAAACCATTTCCTTGAAAGATCTATTTTAAAAGGGAGATCATCCACCCATCAATTACACATTTGAATACGTTGGCTAACTCAAAATCTTATCCTTCATCTAGTCGAAAGGGCCTTGTAAATTATATGTTCTCAGGGGAGAAGTATCAGCTATTGACCATTTTAAAGTCCATTGTAAAAAGAAAAACAGTTCTAACTATATTATACCATTTGATTCCTTCCATGTTTTAAATATAAAATATGCCATAGTTTTAAAATAAATAACATGTATTATTTTGAGTTTTGGTTTTGTGTGTGTGTGTTCTCTCATCATTAATAACAAGGGATGAATAACAGGCTCACAAGATATCTATTTATCTATATATCCCCAACATTTTAAATGTGACACTTTCTTTTCACTACTTTGTCTCTACGTGTTAAGAAGAGAGAAATTGCTTTTTCTATTTAATGGTAACTATGCAGGTACCAAAAAGTAGTGTGGTCTATGGAGCAAAAGTCATGAATTTCTAGTACGGGGAAAAAGGAGATCAGGTATAAACTTGACATATCTACTCCAAAGGCCAGTGGGTTCATAGCTTATTCTATGGAGATATTGAATATTTGGGTCCTAAATTCACAACTACAGTGAGCACAGGTCCTAGTTTCCACAAGATAGTTCTGGTTTATGTTTTTTTACAGGCATTAATATATATATGAATACAGACTCCTTTCACTTTAAAAAATGTCCTAGTTGAAATAATAAATTGTATGGTCATTCTTTGAAAAATAAATAAACACATAGCTTAAAATAAATAGTAGTGGCACAAAGAGTACTCTTTCTGTCATGAGTAATTTTGTAGGACCCGGCATCCTTTTTTTCTCAATTATTTCTCACACACACACACACACACCCCTGTGAGGTAAGTCAAACTGTAGCTTCCATTTTCTAGTTCCAAACTAAAACAGGTAGCCCACATGTCTTTAAATATTCTATTACCAGGTTTATTGAAATGTATGATGAAGCTAAAATATGGTTTCCTAAGTGTATAATTTTTTATTTTCTACTGGTTCCAAAAAATTAGAGAAAACATATGTTATGCATTCACTGTAGGACTGAAATGTCCTCTTTAAAAAGATTTAGGGAATAATAAATATAGTGCAAAACCATACTTCCACTGACATCCAATAACAACCTCTCATCCATTCAAATATGTTTATGTAGTACCTTTAATAGGCCATATCTTGAAACTGCAGAAAGCACAGAAAACGCCAAAAGCTCAGAAACTTTGGGATGGAGAAACATTTCTTCACAGAGAATTTTTAAATGCAGGACATTTTATATGCAAAAATAATGGCTGATACCTATTAGCTCACAATCTGAGTAAGCACAGAGCATGCGTGCATGGCCTACTGGCTCAGTGTGGAATTTCTGAGGGTGCTTTCATCATAGCTGCATTTATGTGACTTCCAGAAAAAAGAAATCTTGGCAGTATTAACTGAAAAACAAAGGCAATGTACCTGGATTAGAGTTCCTAATTAGGGGAGAAAACAAATGAGTACTCCATTACTTATGAGAAAGAACAGGATTTAGTCTCTTCAGAGTTTGTAATAGTGGAAGCCAGATAAATGAGTACTATCTCTATAATGACTTTCTCATTTCCTTTTCTGTAATGCGTCCACATTTATCAAATCACCCCCCCCCCAAATAACTAGGTAGCACTACGATAGAAGGTAAGACCATAACATATTTAACAAGTGCAGTAAAATGTTATTTTATTTCACAAAGGGAGTTGTATCAAAATTCACTACCTCCTTGAAACAGAATATAGCACATAACCCACGTCAGGACTTCTGGTAAGATGGCAGTGTAGGTGAACAAGCTCACCTCCTTACACAACTGCATTAATGGTACAACTAAAATATAGAATAATCATCAATCAGAACTATCAGAAATTGAGTTGAATGGAAGTCAACTATGAATGGAAGTATACAACTATGGAATTAAAGAAACCACATCCATCCAGACTGGTAGGAGGGATGGAGACGCAAAACAGGCTGGTCTCACATCCACGTCTGGTGTATTAGTATCAGGGGCGATATCTTGGGAGTGACGAACACCAGGCCCCCTAGCCCAGGGTTCCAGTGCCAGAAAGATTAAGTCCCCATAACTTCTGGCTGTAAAAAGCAGTGGGAACTAAGTCAGTGGAAGAAACTTCTGGAGTTGCAAGCAGTTCCTCTTAGAGAACCCACACATGGACTTACTCGGACTCACTCCCTGTGAGCTCCAGCACTGGGGTAGCATCTTGACAGACACCAGTGGCATACAGGAAGGAACGGAAGTGTCTGGCATCAAGGAGGGAGCTGAAGGACATTTTTCTCCCAGATTGAAAGGCAGGCGGAGGCCATGGTCCCTTTTCTGACCCTCCCCCACAGACCCACAGACCCAGCAGATGGGTGCCATATCTGAGACTCCATCAATCTGGCTACCACTATTTGCCCCACCCTAGAGATCCCCAGAGACTCCATCCCACCCAACTTATGGGCCCACACAAACTGTTAGCCATAACTTTTCCATATGTATGGTTGCTTCACAACTTCCTAAATCCTCTCAAACAAGCAAGAGCCATCCTCAGTGAGCACCCAGCCTCTGTACCTCTTGCTAAGTGGCCCGAGGCCCAGCACCACCAGCAGCCAGCATAGATTCATAGCTTGGCTTCACCTGGGAACCTTCATGCCCAGCACGAGTAGCAGCCATCTCAGATTGCTTTATAGCTCATGCAGAGTGGCCTCAGGCAAAACATAGGAGGGGACTGACCTTCATATGAACCACCCAGGAAACCCCAGAGTGGGTGCACCTGGTGGACACCTATAGATCACATTGGAGCACCACTATCCTGCCTATGTACAGCTGATCTTTCACCGAGGGCAGAGGTTGGTGGTTGGTGGTTAGTGGTCACAACCAGTTCTTGCAGCTGACTGGCCTGGGTAAATCCCTTCCATTGACCTGCCAACAGTAATCCTAGGGGTTCCAGAAGGAGAAGAGAAAGAGCAAGAAATTAGAAATCTATTTGAAAAACGAATGAAAAAAAACTTCCCTTATTTGGTGAAGGAAATAGATATACAAGCCCAGGAAGCACAGAGAGTCCCAAATAAGATGGATGCAAAGAGACCCACTCCAAGACACATCATAATTAAAATGCCAAAGGTTAAAGATAAAGAGAGAATCTTAAAAGCAGCAAAAGAGAAGCAGTTAGTTACCTACAGGGGAGTTCCCATAAGACTGTCAGCTGATTTCTCAAAAGAAACTTTGTGAGCTAGAAGGGATTGACAAGAAAAACTCAGTCATGAAAAGCAGAGACCTATAGCCAAGGCTGCTCTACCCAGCAAAGATATCATTTAGCATCAAAGGGCAGATAAAGAGCTTCCCAGACAAGAAACAACTAAAGGAGTTCATCATCATCAAACTATTATTACATGAAATGTTAAAAGGAAAATGTTCTTTTTCTTTAAGAAAAAGAAGATCAAAACAATGAACAATAAAATGGTAATAAATATATATCTATCAGCAATTGAATCTGAAAAAACAAAGCAAACAAGAAGAACAGAGATAGAATCACGGATACAGAGAATATTTTGACAGTTGCCTGATGGTAGGGAGTGTGGGGGAAGGGTGAAGAGGTGGGGGTATTAAGAAGTACAGATAGGTAGTTACAGAATAGCCAGGGACATGTAAAGTACAGAATAGGAAATGGTGTAGCCAAAGAACTTATACACGTGACCCATGGGCATGAACAATGGTATGGGGATTGCTGGGTGGAAGGGGGCAAAGGGAGAAAAATTAGGACAACTGAAATAGCATAATCAATAAAATAGAATTAAAAGAAAAAAACAAATAATCCAAACAAATGCCATGAACCATTTTTACTCTTTTACTTGAGCATAGCTTTTATATAGACCCTTCCTAAATCTAAACAAATGTCTACAGTAAAGCCATAAGACAGCCTGAGACAATACATTTATCTTGCTAATCATTCTAAAACAGCTGAAACTAAGACTTAAACACATCTGAGCCAAAAATAAACAGTTAAAACTCCTTGTTAAACAGAAAAAAGCTTAGGAAACAAAAATGCACAGATAAGATAGAGAGCTTTTTTCCCCAGTACATATCTGGCACCATATAGAGGTATTATAATATTATTAACTATATTCTCTATATTGTACTTTATATCCCCATGATTATTTTGTAACTACCAATCTGTACTTCACAATCCCTTCAGCTGTTTTACCCAGGCCCCCAACCCCCCTCCCCTCAGATAGATTTTTTATAATAATACATGATGTTTATAAGTAATAGACAATAATTAAGAGAAACAATCCAAGCTTGGTTCCCAAGAACTAACATACATTAAATATTCTCCATAAATGATAGACTTAATTAAATCAGTTCATATTAGCTCCAAAATAAGGAATGTCCTTTGAAAACGATTTTTTGCTCTAATTACTGTTGTAAATATTGGTACAGGTTTAAAGCAAATATTTCTAATGTGTACCCACAAACCAGGCACAATTAGACTAGGCTTTCCCTAGAGACTTGGTAAACATTCAATTACATCTTAATAACTGCAAAGTATAAGCCAGATCTTCTCCTAACAGATATCTCAGTATCTCAAAATTCCTGGAATTTTCATAAGTGTTAAACATTATAGTCCACTTTATTATTTTTTTAATTTAAAAAAATATTTTATTTATTTATTTTTAAGGAGAAGGAAAGGGAGTGAGGGAGAAACAGAGGGAGAGAAACATCAATGTGTGGTTGCCTCTCACACACCCCCTACTTGGGACCTGGCCCACAACCCAGGCATGTGCCCTGACTGGGGATCGAACTGGTGACCCATTGCTTCACAGTCCAGTGCCCAATCCACTGAGCCATGCCAGCCAGAGCCACTTTATTATTTTTTTAAATAAAGTGATTGAAGTGTGCTTTGGTATAAAATTAACATTCGCATTAACCATTTCCTTATCTCTTGTTTCATTATTGGAAAGAGGAAGTGATACCATTATCACTAGACTAATAAACTGGATTTCAACTGCTCATGAATGAACACAAATTAAATTATTGATATTTTCAGTCAAATTATGAACTCACATCTTATTTTCCAATTTATATTTTACCATTGCACAATGTTAATACATTTACCTTCATTTTTCTTGATGGTGAAATTCGGATTGTTGGCCATTTCTGGAAGAAGACTGTATAGGAAATAGTGTCCGTTTTTGGGCTCGTCCTTGTCCATGGCACTCACTGTTTGAATGACCTGTAACATAAAACTTGACGTCAGCATCTCTGATGACATCAATGGGTTGAACTGCCTTTGAAAGCAGAGTGACATCCCTTTCCGTTCAAGGAATCTTTTTCAGTTTTCAAAATTGTCATGGATGGTTGGTGCCAAGAATAAGAAGGAACATTCATCACTTTAAAACCTCAGCTTTGATTAGTTGATGAAAATTAAGGTCATTATCTTTGTGTCCATTTGGTGTCACCAGTTTGCCATCGCATATTTAAGGGTATTTGAAAATTCCCACTGGGCAATTATGTTTCTTTCCAATTTGGGTATATACAGGCATCTAGAATAGGATTTGAAATTGCTACAGGGAGTGTCATGTGGCTTTGGGGACAACCTTGGAGGTAAAAGAATTAAGTCTTGAATCTTCACAATTTCTTTTTAATTTCCTCACCCGGCTGCAAGTGTTTGCCAGATCCTGTAGAATGTTCCTGTTCCCACCCAATAATGAATACTGTTCTTAAAGCTAGTGGATAACACATGCAAACAATGCTTTGGAGCGTCCCCTGGGATGAATAAATCATAGGGATTAGAAGAATTACCGCCGTACAGAGAACTGTTTGGCTAGATAGGCACACTTGGAATTGGTGCCGGTTGGGTGTGCTTCTTTCATTTGCAAAGCTGCATTAACTCAGGGCTAAGTTATGTCTTGGGATGTCAGAGAATTAGCTTAATAATTCATATTTATGATTCTGTGATATTAATCACTTCAATATAGAACTCTGGGCAACAGCTAATGTAGAAAAACTTATAGCTTATACTTCATTATGAATAACTACAACAAAATTTCTACAAGCAATGCCTGTGAAGCATGACGGTCAGGGTGATGTCAAATTTACCATAAAAAATTAATAGGAAAATGCTCTCACGTTTATGAAGTTTAGAGAGTGTAATGATGATGCCTAATATATTATGTCTGTTTGAACAATTAAATCCCATTCAACTTTGCCAGTTTCATTAAAGGAAAAAATGGAACCCTTCTTTTTAGGAAAGCGACTTCATTGCCTTGTAACGTATCACCTAAACAAACGCCAGAATCATAATGTCAGAGCACCTTCCAGGGCTGCCGAGATCTGCACTGTATCAAGCACATGCAACATGACAAGCAGTGCAGTAAGGTTATTTGAAGCATGCATGAAATAACCTCTCTGTTCTATTTCTCCATTTTTAAAATGGAACCTATCTTACTTTGTAGGTGTTTCACTTTTGTTAAGGACCTCATGAACTGTTTTATAATTGTACCTAGCTTGAGTAACAATATAGTGTAGCACACAATGTAGCTCATGGTTAAGAGAGGGCAGTCATTAAGGTGCTGGACCTTGAAATAAAGCCATCTTGATAGAAGTCATCACTTCACCTTTTACTCATGATGCAGCATTGAGGGAGGTTCTGAACTCTGAAGTTCAGTGTCCTTGCATTCCTAAGTTACAAACAATGAGAGTACCATTCTGATAGGGTTGTTTTGCTTATGGATGTACGTTCATGTCAGTTTCTTAATACAGTGTCTGGATCATAGTAAATGCTCAATGAATGTTGGAATGTTAGCCATCATTATTATTGTTTTGTCTTTAGGGTCACTATCGTTTATTTAATGATATGGCACCTTGGTAAGTGTTAACAATTTTGATGTCACTCAAAGAGGCCCTCGACCTCATCAGATTATATGGAAATGCCATTATATCTGCTCTATATAAACATCTCACACATATGCCTTGACATTTAAGTACAGAGAGATGCCCTGGGATTCCAGTTTTATAAAAATGAAAGAATAAAAGTACCAGGGGAGAAGCTGTGAAGAACTGATAACTCTTTTGTGGACAGCCTACACATAGAAATATTGAAGAGGAGAATTTGATAAGCGCCTTCTTTTAGGCTGTTTTAAAGAGTAGAAGGGCAAGAGGTTGCTTGTGAGCAGACATACAGCCCTCTTCATCCTTTACCCAATTTTGTTTCTGAAGGAATTCTATTCTCAGGTGCACCTGTTGAAGAAGTAACTCCTGAAGTATGTGAGTCCATGTGAAGAATAAAGGCAAATAGAAGATTTCTTGATATTCTGTGGTGGAAATCACTCATAACTAAAGACATTCTTATAGTGTATTTCATGGTTAGAGCTTCTATATGTAATGCCTTTCTTAATATTTCTAATTGATCTGCATGAAAAAGAGTCATACGTGCTCACCAGTGTATCTCACAAGTTATTTGATTCATTAAGTCACCATTACCAAAACTAAAAAAAAAAATGCAGCGATTTATCTTACCTGAAAGAAAGAAGTATAATTACCTGTTCTACCACATCTCAGAAGTTTGGTCTAAACATTATACCTACGATGAACATTTTTTTCCACCATTTATTTAAGCCAGCAACTCTATTAGACATGCAATGTTTTAAGCGTACTCAACCACAAAGGTTCAGGGTGGGCATAGAAATCCACATTCCAAACAGCCTTCTAGGTAATTCCGTTGCATGCTTAAGTCTGAGAACTGTTTGAGCCCAGGGAAGAGACTGGTGCTCAGGGTGCCCGTATTATTATTCATTAGGAGGGTTTGAATTGTCGACCTCACAACACGCTCAGTGATTAACGTGTGGAGGAAAAAGTGATGAAATGGTAAAACTTTAAATCAACTTCCAAATATCCAGTGAACTGGTAATGGTTAAGACTTTGGTTTAAACCATTTTTGACACTTCATTTTATTTTAATGCAGATGGCCACTGTCCGGTCATTTTATCTCAAAGTAGAGGCTTGGTAGATCACTTGAAGGACTTTATGCTGTTAAAATGCATTAAGGTACCCATATTAAAAAGGCTGAAATTTTCATTGATGAAATAACAATGGAATACACTTAGCTTTAATCAATAGAAGAGAAAGAAGAATAGATTTACTCAAGGAAGGGCCCCTTCACACAAGATTTTGCAGGCACACTGAAGGGATGGCAAAGGGAAGCCGCACTTATTTCCCACTTTGAACTACTATGAAATCAATTAATTTATAAGTAATTGGGCAAGTATTTCATGAACATGGCAAAAAATATCCTAGAGTGTTCACAAGTTTTTAGGAGTACATATAAAGTATGTAGTTAAAATAGTTTCCTTTTACTGAAAAAGTTAGAATACAACTGAAAAATCTCATGTTTAATAATTTATTGTAGAATAATTTAAAAGGAAGCTGAAAACGAATGTGCTCTCTATCAGAAAAACAAAGCATAAGTGGATGTTGGGATAAGGGAATGAATTTCACAGCCATTCTTGGATTTTTAGAATCACACTGTTCTATTTGTTTTTCTGAGACTGCTGATTTGAAATAAATTTTCTAAGGCATGAAATGGAAAAACAATGAGAATTGTGGGGCCATATCATAATTCTGATTCTGTTTTTAAAAGAACTATTCATTGTTTATCAATAACACTAAACCTAAGTTAGATACTTATTAGCAGAATTTATTAAACTTTATTTTAGATTATTTTATATTAACTCAAAAATATTTAATAGCAGTAGATCATTCCTGTCATTAGTAAATTTTTAACAGGCAAGTAGCCAGCAAACAAACACATTTCTGATGATCTGATTTGTTAACAACCATAAAACTATCATGGGATCTATTAGAATATCCCCTATGAGTTCTTCTGTATGTTATTCATTGATCTTTCCTTAGGTGATGAGTTGGTGTTTTGTTTGTTTGTTTGTTTTTTTCTTTTCTCTCACTGCTATTACAACAGTGTCTGGCACATGGTGGTTATTTAATAACTACTGTCTAAATGAATAAGTGAATGGATAAATAAATACATTGTGTTAGGCATGTTTTAGCATTATCACTGATTCTTAACATCACCTTGAGAGATAGTTACGAAGAGACTGAGAACCATAGTGCATCAAAGACATTTTATGTATCATCTAATCCCAGATATACCTGATAACAAACTCTGTGCATCGTCCTGCCCCAACGTGTCAGGCCGCCTCAAAATCTTATTGACATTTATATCCTCTATACATGTATTTTGGTTAAATTGGGGCTTAGACCCTCAAGATTTTGGAAAGTGCATAAGGATGAACTCAATTATTTTTGCTGTTCAAGTACTTTGCCTTATGGGTATAAGGTTTCCTGCCAATTCCAACAGTACAGCAAAGGAGACTTAGAAATCATAGTTCTTTGTGAGTGTGTGCAAGGTGAGAGAGGACTAATCTGGTATAACAGTTGGAATGTTCCCAAGGCTTCTGGAATAAACATCTATTCTGTTGCTTCCTCAGGTAAATCTTAATTTTCCCTTTCTTAGAAAATCTTTCTGTGGTACTGTGAACCGGAAGTTGGTAGAAAGGGGGCGAATGAGAGCAGAGGATGTCAAAGACTGTGTGGAAAGGACAACACTAATTTTTGGTTTTCTATTTATCCTTCTGCCATTGCTTGCTTATTTCTGATTACCCATAAACTTTCCTGAAATATTAACTTCTATTTCTTAGAGTAATAAACTTGGGAAAGGAATGGATGCTCCATGAATGAGCATCATGCAGCTCAAGCCTCTCAACTTGAAAGTAAAATTGAAACAGAAACCAAAAGGATGGTCCCCAGAGAGAGGGGGTGGGGACCGAGTGAAAGGGGGAAAATGAATACAGTCAATAAATTATGATACGTCTACACGGTGACAGATGATTACTCAAATTAGTGGGGTGATCACATTTTAAGGTATATAAAAATATCGCATCACTATATTTTACACCTGAAACTAATGTAGCCAATATAAGATTGTATACCTATGACAGATAAATTTCTAAAAAAGAAAGTAAAATTATATGAAATTATCTACATATGCACATCTGTGAGGGGAGAGTCCATAGCTTTGAACAATGGTGTCCATAACTGAGGGGGAAAAATAGCTAAGAAGTATTCCCTAACAGGGGGTCATGGAAAATAAAAAATTATACATACAAGGTAAAGCAGGTTTTGACATTGAGAATAAATTGAAGGAAAAAGGAGGAAATACAGAAATGTGAAAAATTATGCTAAAATCCAGGCAATAACAATGATTCTCCATTATTTCAAAACTGTCTAATGGAGCTCAAGTATAAGCACCATTTGTATCCATGTAATACACAGTTCCTGGGTGTTTTTGACCATTGGCATGGCAGTCTAGTCTCTACCAAGACTTAAAGTTTTCTACTCAAAGCATCTTTCCATGTCATTCACACACACACACACACACACACACACACACACATGCATGCATGAACACATCCTTGTCTTTAAAAAATATCTGGCGGCTATTCAGGGTATGTACCTGAGAGGCCTGGCCTAGAGAAAATACAACAAGAGGGTGAGTGCAGGTTAGGTGGTGCCTGTCGCTTTTCAACCCTGGTGAGGCCCTCCGTCCTCTGGGTAGATGTCTGGAGCCTAGATTTCATGAACTCACTGCAGCGCTTCCAACACTTTCCTGAATCTCAGCCTTTTTCACTCCTCTTTCCTTTACTAAAACTGAGTTGAGGTTAAAAAACACAGAGAAGGGGCGCCTGGAAAATATGTTTATACAAAGTTTGGTTGTCTAGTTTGTCCTGTCTCTTATTTTATTTTGCTGGACTCTGCATATTTTATGTGTTTTTTACACCTCCGAAACGATCAATATTTTTTTCTAAACACTCCATCACTTGCTTTGCTTTGAACACCTCATTAGTAGGACAAAATCCACAGTTTTTAAACATAGCTTTGAAGTCTCAACCTTCTTTCGCTCTTATTGTCTTCTCCATCTTCTACGCTATGGTACCCCATAGGGATATTTCCTGATACCCCTTAACATTATAAACAGCACTTCCTAGACTGAAAATGTATCCTCTTGTTTATTTTTCTGGAGCAAGATTTTTCCAACTGAGTTCTGTCTACCACTAGTTCCATCATTCGCTCTGAAGGAAATTTGAAAGATTTTATAATCAACTTTGTCTGGTAAATGCTAAGTCCTTTGGTGATTCATATGTATTTATAAATGCAAGGGAATCTCAGAGTTAAACAAGAAGCAACATAAGATAATACTATTTAACTATGTTTAATACAGTGGTTCCCAAACTTATTAGGTCAAACATACATACAGACACAAACTCCATACCATATATTGACATGCTATACCCTGTAAGTGTTCCTTTGGCACTCAGTGTGAAAAATGCCATGCTCTCAAACTCCACCTGAGTCACACAGGCCTGGAAGACATTGTAAAGACTTTGTAAAGACCTTGGGAAGTTGTCGTGTCTAGGTAGCTTGGTGGTTCTAGCACTGTCTCCTGTTTTCTTTCTTCCCTTCCAGTAACATGTGAGTTCCTCTTGGTACCAGATCTTAACCAATTTAAGTCACTAGCACCGAGCCTAAAACCTTCTGTTATCTAGTGTTAGTTGCACTTTCTTCAAAAAGACATATTCATCAACTTGGCTTCCACAAACGAGTGGAAACAATCAAGCATGCACATGCCCACTTCGCTTCCATCCTAGATTATTCAGTAACTTGGAGGCTGACAACAAACCCAAGAGAATGCATCAGTCTGTAACAACCCGAAGTTTTTAAACAATCCGTTACACCGTTTTCACTGAGGATTATCGATCTCATTTAGGCTAGGGGCCAGAAAGGACACATGGAACATAGACTCCCACGAGGTGTTCAGCCATCGCAGACAGAGGGCGCAAGTGGGCCTTCAAAATAGATTTAGAAAGTATGTGTTCCTGCAAGTCGATTCCAGTGGATTTTAAAAAATAATTATATGAACTCACCAAATTATATTAGGAGGAATGAAGTAGGAGCCCTTCCTTCACCCTTAACAAAACCCTTGTAAGTGTTTTACAAGAAACATTTGTAAGAAAATGTTTTACAGAAGAAGAGTTCAATATAGAGGAACAGATTGTCCTGTTATATTAACCCAGTTAGGGGTAATTTATAGTGTTTTACTCCAAATCAAAGCTCATAAAGATACAACAGTAACAACAATAAAAGCAACAAATACAACACTAATAACGTATACTTTGCTTTTAGACTTTGAGACTAGTTAAAGTAGATACTACTACTACTAATTATTATATATTGAGTGCCTAAAATAGGACATATCCCTAAAATATGACAGTTTAAACTAACAAAGACTGAGACCCAAAATCGAGAAGCAAGTAAATGGTGGAGCTTTAACTCACACTGAGGTGGTTCGAGTTTCAAATTTTCCACAATATTCTTAAAGTTAGGTTTTTCCTCCTGACAACATTGTGTCCTAAAAGTCATACTTGTACTAATGGCTCTCTTGAAATGGGTTTTGTTACATATGATTTTCTCAAATATTGCTTCATGCATTTCACTAATTTACCATCTCCTTACTCCTGCCAAAATAAAATGAAAACAGTACTTTATGCATTTTGTTGAGGCCATCAATTTCACCCGTTTTAAAACCAATCCTGTCTCCCTCTTGCGTATGCAGATAGGTCCTGAAAAATGCCCGCTGGCAGAAAAGTTAAAATTAATTCTCCTGTATTTACTGCTTCATGAAGGCTATAAAATGCCATAATTGCATTTCATTGTTTTGCATTTATTAAAGATCAACAAAAACTGAAAAATAAATAAATGAAGTAGCAAACTCACTCATTGCTGGTGTTTAACAAGAGATAATTATCTTAATTTTTCTTATTAAGCTTTATTTCTTTGCGCTTCAGTTTTCGTGGAATGCTTTTGAATAAAGTGTATTATTGGTCACAGGAGTTGATTTTGCTTTTCTTTTGAAAACGCTCTCATTGATCAGCATCTCATTCTCATTGCTATTTCTCTACGAAGCTTCCCACACGGGCAATGGGATTTCAAAGTCTGCTCCCTCAGGGAGCCTTGTGAGATTCGAGAAAGCACGGGGACTTGAGTACCTTCCAGAACAGACTTTGAAACCCACCTTTGCCCCTTTCCATGGCCTTAGGCAAGAGCCTCACCCTTTTCCAGCCTCAGCTGCCATATCTAAAATGTGGTCGTCACCCCAAACTCCAGATCGGCGACGATCGTACTTTAGGTATTTGTATATGTTATTTCATCCAGGCACTTCTGTCATCACCTTTCTTCATCTCTACTGCCACCACCTTCGACCAGACTAATGTTCATTTTTTGCGCGTGCAGCCTTCTTAATGCCCTTTCTGCTTAATTGTGCATGTGTGTGTGTGTGTACATTTTATTCAAACGTCAGGCTCTCTTTGTCCAATCCCATTCTTGCTTATTGCATTCTTATTATTATACTTGCTTAGGACGCTGATGCTGAGCCCAAGATGTCTTCAGCTCTTCAGACAAACCAAGGTCTTTCTCCCTTCGGGGTCTTTGCACGAGCTTAGGTTGTTGACTGGAGGTCAACACTCTGCTCCCCTCCGGCCAGCCCGGCCCTTCCCCATTTTTCTTCAGTTTCAGCTTAAACGATACCAATTAAAAAGTAACTCTCTGACAACACCCTGTAAAATACGTTTTTGATTAATCTTTTTTCCCCCGGACTAGGTGCATTGATGTTTCTTCGAGTCAGTTTTCAAAATTTAATCCTGTTATTTATTCATGTTATTTTAAAAAATTATCTCCCTTCCTCATTAAGTTCCATTAGACAGAACTGTTTTTTGTCCTCATAGTGTTTCCCCAGGTTCATATTACAATATTTAGCATCTTGTAGATGCACAGTAAATATTGTTCCATAAGTAAATAAACGAATGATTTTTCATTTGAAGAGGTTAGCTTGTGTGCTGCGTGTCTGTGGGTAGAATGAGAGTTTCCATGGTAATATCCGAGAAACTAATTATTGAAATATCTGTCGCTGCTGAATGAAAGGAATTACAACCATTATTTTAAAATTCTGTGAATATCCATTACATGTCAAGCATTGGCTAAATACATATCTAGAAATATAGGCTATTATCTTTTTGTGTGTGTGTGAAGGGGAGCTGTGCTACTCCTATGATAAGCTCACTTTATATACTGCAGTACTGATCAGAGAAAGAAGAGATTAAAAGAGGTAAACCAAAGTATTTTTTAACCCAGACATAATTAACTTGATTCTAAATACTACATCTCAACTTTTATAGATGGTGACGAAGCTTGAATTATCCTCCACCAGATTTATTTATAGTAACAGAGGAAGTTCCTTCCCAAAGGAAAAAGAGCTGAAGCCGACTGTTGCCTAACTAATTCTCAAACAATGAATATTCTCTGAGAGTAAACACAAGACCTTGACTCACTCCTAGAAATATAACATTTCTAGTTCAATCCCTGTGTCAGTGAACCATCTGGAGTAAATTACCCTAATTCTGTGTGTGCGATAAACAAGAGGCTAGCATCTAAATAAAATCCTAGAAAGACAATTAAGGGGAAGAGATGTAGGACAGAATTACGGAAGGCCCTCTGGTCAACACTGGTCACGGAAGTGCCCTGTTTCTGTTTCGTGTTTGGTTTTGAGTGTGGTGTTATCAGGCATAATAAAAGAAGCTAATGGTTTCTCCACATCTGTTACCTGTTTCTCCACCTGTCCAGCCAGATTACCATTCTCTTCAGACAGAATTAGAGTTATTCCCAGCTGACTCCTTTTCAATACTTGACAGATGTTTCCTGTCTCTGGTGGAACGTGTGCTATATTAAGAGGTCTTTTCATTAAGATAGCTCCATTTCCTTGATCTCTTCAGTCTTCTTTTCTGCCTAGAAAATTTGAGGTATGTTCTTGCAATGCTATCATTTCTAATTTGATGATGTGTTTGCCAGAGAGAAAACTCTATGAGGGAAAAAGACTGATGTGTAGGGCATTGTTTCCACTAAATCCCCAGTACCAAGTCAATGTCTGGCATACAGCTAGTGTTCAGTTGATATTTACTGACTACAGCCTACCATCCCACTAGATGCATGAACTATTAGTCATGTATTTTGCTTTCTAATTTTGAAATCCTCAGTCCATACTGTCATTTCTGCCTTGGTTGTTAGAGATTTCAAGTAAGTGGAGAGCATCATTTTATTACTTCTGTTAACTGAGGGCCAAGCAATTTGTAGTCAACTCTACCATACCCTCATTGAATTAGAGATTAAAGATAGACATCATCTTTTATCTTTTGAATTAAGATAAATTATCTATAACTATTGAAATATTTTACATATAGAAGTAGCCGGTAGTCAGAAAAATACCATACTGGCATTTAGTTAAGTAATGGAGGGAATATTTCAAAGGATTCTAATCAGAAAGGATTCACGTTGATTTTGTATAAAAAGTAATGCGAACTATTTCTCCGTGTCATGGGTGGCTGTTACTCTCTTAATGAAACAAATTCAAGAAAAAAGTCATCTTTCATTTGAGAACCATGTGAAGGTGGTAGGGGCTGATTATGATTTGCAATTCTACTTTTAAAGTGAACCTTTGCCAGTGTTAGCACAGATATAACATGAACTGGAAAGCAATATACCTAGAGAGGAGAAAACTGGTCTCCTTCCTTCCTTTCTTTTCCTTTCTTTCTTTTTTGATTCTTTGTTTGGATAAGTTCAATCCAGTGGAAAAGCATCAAACACAATAGAATTATCTATGTTCATGCTGACACTCGTTTTGATTTTGTGGGATGTTTTAAAAACCTCTGGGAAGCAACCTCGGTCTGAAAGTTTTTAGGCTGTGTACTCTGAGTGGCTTGTCTAGATTATTACTAATGACCTCCAACTACATTGTCTTCCAGAAAGCTGATCCCCTCTGACATTAGCTTAAATCCATACTTTCCAGGCAAACCAGATTTCAAAGGCACCTCATTCCTTCCTCTGAGGCTGTTGTAAAGCAGATATGATTGTTGAAAAAATATTGAGTGCCGATGAGTCTAGTGCTAATTCAGTTTTTGCATTTGTTTTTTATGAGTGTGTGATCATTTGAGAATGAACATTCTGATTTCGAAATGAATCAGTGGTCTGTGCGCTGCTGGGAGAGATGATTTGAAAACATTCTCTATGTGGAACTTACATAAGTAAACATTAGTGTAGGTAACAAAGACGAATGTTTGGAAAACATTAAATATAAAAATGAGATACTCAAGCCATTGAAAGTGACCTGGGGGTGATGTAATGAATCAAATATGAGCTCTGACTAGCACAAAGAAATCAGGGAATTCAGGAGATGAATGACTGCATGTGTATAAACCCGTCGGTCGCATGTCCAAAAATTATGCTGAACAGTCAAAGATCTGATCTCCTCATGTAAAATAAACTCTTAACAAACATGCCTACACAGATTCATCTGAGGATACACTAGTGCAATGACACACACACAACATACACAGTTCTTCACAGAAGGAGTCATTTTGATTTGCAGAAATCATAAAACAAAGAATCAACTTTTCTTTTTTATTTTGATCTTGTATAAGAAAGGTGATGAGACAACGCAATTTTTTCTGAGGATCAGAACTGCTGAGGAATCATGAAAACCTTGGAAACGGATAAAATCCACCGGGTAGAACTCCAGATTCCTGGAGTTCCAAAGGCATGCACGTCAATATCACAAGTGAAGCCAATGTCGAATTTCTGAAATATCAATGCCATTGACTCTTGAAACTTGTGTGATGAGTTCTGCATGAACAATGAAGTTTTATTTAAATTCTAATGCACTTGACAGATTCTGTATGATTGAAAGCGGCTGGTTTGTAAGCCTGCGACTGGCTACATTACCCCAGCAAGGATCCAAATCACACAAACGTACCCTTGAAACTGACCTGCATATATTTTGAATATTTTGATCAAACTCTCTGCCAACTCAATCCACCAACTTAACTAAATGTATTTACTGCCAAAATGTATTTATCTGTATACACACACACACACACACACACACACACACACACACATGAAATACATATACAGAATGGGGCAAAAGTAGATTTAGAGTTGGGTATACATGAAACACAGTTTATTCTTTTGTTATTTGTTACTTATTGTATTATTTTTCAGACAAACAACTGTAACCCTACTTTTGCCCCACCCTGTATATATAAACACAGTCCATCCTTGAAGGATCACAAATGAAAATCCTCCAAACATATGCTAAAGGGATATTCCACATGATGAAATTAAGAAACACTTGAACTAATGTTACAATATTATGAAAAAGAGCATATCTCTGTGAAAGGTTAATGTTTTGATTATAACAACATTTATGATGCCTAGATGTTTGAAATTAATCATTTTTATTGTCACAATTTTAGCTTTGCTCTGTGTGTGTGTGTGTGTGTGTGTGTGTGTGTGTGTGTGTGTATGTGTTATTTTTGTAGGTAGAAAGAATGCAAATGCTTTAGGTGTATGAGAGTAATCTAGGGGAAATGTTCACTTTCATAGGACAGTAACACACTGGTCTTTTGTAATAAATAAAAATATAAAGCTACAGCGCTATTCCTTTCTTTTGGTGGAAAAAAATCTGACTCTTGTCAGGTAAACTGCTCGGCAAATAGCACGTTTAATTCCTAACACCCACGTGAGGCACAAGAATAGTTGGGTTAACAACTCCAGTGTCGTGCTGTCAGCTGCTGTTTATTTAAATTAAAATGTCACCATCCAGAAATAAATTAGAAAGTTGAAAAACGATAAGTTTCTTAAACATACAGTACTTTGGCACCTTGTTCAAATAAATCTATTACATTCGTGTTTTTTAGAACTTTACATAGACTATTTCCATTTTGACATTCAGAGTATAGCAGGTTTTGTTTTTGTTTTTTTCTTGTTTATAACTCTCTTCCTCCAGCTCTCCCTCACAACTTCCCTTCCTCCCTGCTCCCTTCTTCCTTCCTTTCTTCCTTCATTCCTCTGTCTCTTTGTCTGTCTGTCTGTCTGTCCCTCTGCCCTTCTCTTCCTCCCTCTTTCTCTCTTCATTGTTCCTATTTATGCTACAGGAGACAAGGAAAAAAAATCCTATTAATACACATTTATCAGATACTATAGGGGCATGTCCAAAACATATTGTTTATCTTATGTTTAACTAAATTATCTACATTTTTAGAGATTTCAAAATTCACTTCATACAACTTCCAAATAGTGGTCCTGGGCGCCACTCTGAGGAGTGACTCCTGTGTTTTGTGTGGGGCAGGCGTGTGCCCATGAGCTTCCCCTTCGCTTCCTGTCATTTGAAGGTTACAGTTTTGGCCCCGTCACTCTAAGACCTCCCCTGCTATCATCCATATCCTGAGATATTTTGAGATAGTTCTTTGGCTGTGGGTCACAGCACAGCAGGTCGCTCCACTTCCAGAGCCAATTTGGTCATGAGCAGAGAGAATCGACATCTCAGAAAAATACTCCCTCTCTGTTTCCATTTGGATGTATCTTGCCTGTGACTTTGCAGAATGTAAATAATGCAAATGCACACTATAAGGCAGGTTAATCAAATATGAGACAGATGTATACAAACATAGCAGCATTAACAACATGGAGATATTTACTTGGCCGGGTTTTCCATTTTCACATAAAAATGCCTCATATTCGGATGCGAATTCAGGGGCGTTGTCATTGACATCCAGCACTTTTATAGCAACAGGTACTCGTGATATCTGACTGTGGTTCCCTATGGGAAGGAAAAAATAACATCAGCATTGAGGGTATTTCATTTAAACGTGCAACTCAACTTTCTTTTTGAAAGCAGGTGTGTCTGTTGTGACTTTCCTGAATTAGGGTGTTTTCAACATGGTGGTTACAAAATCTGACCACTCCATGAGAAAAAATATCAAGTGCTTCACTGCTTTTAAAAAAGTATATGTTATTATTCCAAACACCATTTGCTGGAGCTTCTCCTGATAAAGACCATCTCTGAATAATTAGAAGTTTTCCCTGATGAAGAAAGCTTCATTTTGTTGATAAAATCTGTTATACAAAAGAAAAAATGCTGTATGCAAGAAAGATTTATCTCTTTGTTTATCTTGGGTAGAATACAATACAACCCATTTTTGTGCCATCACTTGTTTGACTGGCTGTTTATTAAAGATGAACATCAAAAACCCAGCATTAAGGGCCCAGCCAAATCAATTGCAAAGAGGGCATCCTTAACAATGGGTAAAAGAAACAATCTTAAAGATGGGGGATTGTATCTTTTGCGAATTTTAGTTTTTATTAAAAATTGACTTTGGGATTTTTTTTTTAGATAAGACCAAGCCATAGTAATACTGAAATTTTCATAAACATTTTCATCAGTGTAAACAGATAATAATCTTCTAATCTTTCCAGGTCAATTCCCATAGCAGAGAATTTAATACATACTCCTTAATCCTCAAGCCCTTAAATTTAAAAAGTTAGACACACGTATACATATACATACACACACACACAGAGAAATCTGGGCCATTAATCTATTGCTGACTTGGACTATGTAACGATTTTTCATTTGTAATAAATACAATAGCCTGACTCTGTATAATCTTTTGATCTCTTATAAATTATACAGAATGCATTGGAGATGGCCAATTATTTATTTGTGTTTCTGTGGCACTGAATATTTATAAGCAGGCCAAGAAGAGAAAAGTGTTTGACTTTTGAATGTGAAGAAACAGCCTTGCGTTTGGTATATCGACTCTTCTTTTTGATAATTGATTAAACGCAGATCTCTAAAACCCAAATACTCATTTTTTTGTTATTGTTAAATGTGGAAGTATTTCTAAAGCACATGCCACATGATCAGAGCCATGTTACAAATTTATACTTGGTTAACCCCACTGGCAATGCTACAGAGTTTAAATTTGGTTAACGCCATGACTGCGCTCCAATATTCTCATTCGATTCGCTAAGGATGGATGAATATTAGCCTGTGGAATTCCAACCCCTTCAGAAATGGCACGTGACATCACTTCCTCCCAACCAAGCCAATGGCCTTAAATGTGTCACCTGAAGATATCCTTTCTCTTTTACTATCTCATGTCTAATAAATTAATTCATTCTTCATTCAAAGAGGAAGCAAGAACCTCCCAACTTTTGATGGAGGAAAACTTTTTTTTACAAAGATAGCACATGACCCTAAGGTAAGGAGCTTACACTTCATGCTTCATCTACTTGAACAAAGCAGATAAATGAGGTGCAGTGCATCTGAAGTAAGCCACAATTATATGCTTAAAGGCGTGTATCTCCGTCAGCCTAACCATGAGCCCCAGAGCAGCTACTAGAGATTAAAAGGGGACACAGCGTTTGCAGTGAATGCTGTTTGTGGCTCCATCCGTGCCTCCTGCTGCCTATGTGACCCTGAACAATTTATTTGACCTCATTTCATTCCTGAGGAAATTGAGACTCAAGATCTTAAGATGTTATTTACAGAATTGGGATAAATATTGTATGAGAAAAAATTAAAAAGTTCGCCGATAGTGTTGGGCACGTAGTCAAGGGCATGTTAGCCTTTGCCTTTTGAAATCATCAACGTCATCAGCACCATGAATAATGAGAGTTTGCTACATAACAGTGCGGGATATTCCACGAAATCATATCTCATTCAATCTTCACTAAAGGGCCATGAAGCAGGTAATGTGAATCCCATATTTCAGATGGAGACTGACACCCAAAGGATTACATGCCTTTACCGAGATTACTCAGTATAAAATTAACTCCAAGATGTAGTTTTGGCCTTCCAAACATGGCCATTTTTCACAGTATAATATTGATAAAGTCCAACCCAAAATGTATTTGTTTTGTTTGTTTGTAAGGTGACTAATCATAGCCATTTCTTCAAGAATGCTTATATGCTTGTTATAAATATTTATCTCAAGTTTGATTGTTGTTTGAAGTTTGTGTCCAAATACCAAATACCAAGCTGGATAAATCTAAACGTTGTACCACCATCTATATTCTCGGAGTCACACTAATAACCTGCAAGTCTCTCTGAGAGATGGACCAATTTAACATACATATTTTTGTTCATGGGACTATTTCACCCAAGTAGAGCCCTGATAATTCATGCACTTCATTTTGAAATAATCTGTATTTAAAATCTTAAGAGCTATTAATTAGTTATTTATTTATAAAATAGTCATTCTTTCCATTCCACATCTGTGTCTATAAATAATGAAAAAGCATTCTGTTACTATATATTTTGTCTTCAAGCTCTCTAACCATTTAATAAACAGCTAATTATCAACATAGACTTAACAAACCACAGATACATAATAGATAGTGAATAATAGGTACATAGAAAACTGCAACTACAAGGAAAAGCTGTCACACTCTTTAAACATGATTTTGCTCCTTCAGAAATGAAGAAAATGCTCATCTTACTGAATCAGGTTCACTGACAACAGTTGATTGGGTCAAGTCTACGAGATATGATATTCTTTGTCTTCCCTCTCTCTCATGTCACATGGCCACACCCATATACTCACACGTGCAAATACCCCATGGACAAACATGCATGTACAGATTTTATTTGCACCATTTTGGCAAAAGAATAATTATGCCAAGGCCCATGGTCTTAATTTTCTCTCTCCTTTTTTCTTAATCTCACAGTTGCAATGAATTGCAATTTTCTCTTAGATCTTGATGACCAGCAGATGGTAAAATTCAGGCAGAGAAGGTGAAGAAGCTCCATGAAGTTCTTTATTCGGATAACTTTCCACATGACAGTAATACACCTTTTCTGATACGTACAATAGTATCTGGGGTGAGGTAGTGTTTCACTGTTCAGGGGCCCAGAGCCCTAGAATAACACCATCTCTTTTGGTTGTTGTCATTGTCATCATTAGATATACTGTGGGATCACTTAATACTTTTAGAAGATCATGAATGACAGAGAATGTTCTTCCAATTCTGATATTTAATCTGTCTCAACAACTCTACAAGTAAATAATTTGCTTAAATGTAATGGGCTTTTTGTTAATGAGGATATTTTCTTCTTTGATTTGGCCTGTCAAAAACTCAAAGCCAAATTTGAACTCTACCTCTCACAGCTGCAAAGAATTGTGTATATTATGTATATCACAAATTTAATGTATTTTTTTACATTTACTGAACTATTCCCCAAATGGACTAATTTAATGTCTTCTTATGTGGTTTCATTGAATACATTTCTAGGTGTTTTCTTTTAATTTAGTAGTTTACATTCTAACCTCACTAATAAAAAATAATGAAAAGAAATGGAACCTAAACTGTTTACCCTAACCCTAAATATGCTAGTGGGGTGTGGCAAGAGGGTTGGGGTGCCTGTAGCTTTAGTGGTTACATGAAACAGATCGGGCAGTTTACCGTAACTCAACACAAGGTCATCCCTCCTCTTTCTGACGGTTGAATCCTTGGTCGCCTTCAACATTCAGCCCACGCCACCAAAAAGCTTTTTACCACATAATTCATTTTTATTTATTTCTACTTTTTAAAAAGAGAGAGAGGAAATGGGGGGGAAGAGAGAGAGAGAGAGACAGTGATGTGTGAGAGAGAAACATTGATCAGTTGACTCCTGCACGTGCCCCGACTGAGGTCAAACCTGCAACCTAGGCATGGGCCCTGATTGGGAATCAAACTCTCAACCCTTTGGTGTACAGGACTGTGCTCCAACCAGCTGAGCCACCTGGCCAGGGCTTTATTCCGTTTTTGTTTTTTTAATAGTTGTGGTATGATAGCATGAGGAGTTCTATCAACCTCCAGAAAAACTGGTGAAAATTACTTTAAAAAATATTAAATTCTTGCCCTGACTGGTATGGTTCAGTGGACTGAGTACCAGCCTGCGAACCAAAGGGTCACGGGTTCAGTTCCCAATCAGGGCACATGCCTGGGTTGCAGGCTGGCCCCTAATTGGGGGTGTACAAGAGGTGACCACTCATCGATGTTTCTCTGCCTCTCGTTCTCCCTCCCTTCCCTTCTCTCTAAAAATAAATAAATAAAATCTTTTAAAAAATTAAATTCCATGGAAAAGATCCTAAGGGCATAGAGAAAAACAAAACCCAAAAACATTAGAAGAGAGTCTGTAGTATCTGAACTGAGATCTGCTAACTCCATCTGCCCTCACAGCTCAGCACAATGGGAAATAGACCCCAGACTAATGGAACCAAGAAACAGGGTCCCTCTCTCCCCAGCAGTTAGTTGAGGGCCATCTACCCAGGAGAGACAGGAAATTGGCATTTCTTATTCTGCCCAGACACCTGCTGCTGAAGCTAAGTTCTGGGCAACTGCAGGTGGGAGCTGCCTTCTTCCATCAAGTTCCTCCTCATTGGACAAGGTGTCACTGAGAATCCTGGGGCCCTCTCACTCTTGCTATGGCTCATAGGGGGAGGTTTCCTGCTGAGAGAGGAACCAAGAAGACTGAGAGTACTCCCTCCCGCCTTCACAAAACAGCCCCTAAAGCAGATGTGTCGATTAGACACCCCAGAGCCTTGGCTCAGGTTTTGTCTGCGGACGGGTCAGACAGGCATAAAGCAGAGAGCTCTGAATTTCTTATGAAGGAACTAACTTCATTTGCAAAGCAATGTGGAGTTCAAGCTCATCGATGATCTCAAAACAATGGAGGTTGTGAAAGGCAAATGGGAGAAGATTGGTAGATTTGGTAGATTCCATGGAGATACGGGATACGACTGTAGGCCAGCTAGTGGCCAGAGAGAATCAGAAAGATGCTGCAAGGAGAGGCCAAGACATTGCTTGGCTGGATCTGTGTAACTCCAGTTTCTACTGTGGTGGTCACAAGGCCGTCTCCTCTTCTCCCTAGATCATCGACTCTTTTAACACTTGTTACTGGACTTAGGACCTACCCGGGTAATCAAGAATGATCTTGTCCTAATATTTTTAATTTCTTTGCATCTTCAAATGCCCTTTCTCAACATATTTATACAGGTAACTGGCGTTAGGACCTGTACATGCCTTTTTGAGGACCACCATTCAACCTACTACATTCCCTCTTCCCAAAAGCTAAGCTAGCTGTGACTTAATAGAATGATACTATTACAAACTTCCTCTTGTCCTAGGAAATGAAGGTATGTGAAATGAATTTTGTTGCAGTTCTTCCTTAAATCCATTTTTCAAAATTTTATAAGATATCAGCTCAAGGAGGTTAAATAACTCCTGATTCCTGCCTGAGAATTTTGTCATTCGTTCATTAATTCTTTCATCATTCTTCTCTTTATTTGTTTAATAAATATTTATATCTGTATTCTAACAGTTATTAAGACAAAGATCCTATGATTAATGAATCAACAGTACTGAAGAAAATGCCACATCGTAATGGTTTGTTTGTACCCTCATCTGCCCTACATATTATCCCCTTACAAAATGCTGTGGCAGAATATACAGAGAGACACTTTCCTATATTCACAGGAAAGATTTAAAAGAAGGGAGGACCTTCGAATTAGCTTTAAGTAATGAGTAGAAATATCCTAAGTAAAGAAAGGAAAAAAACCTTTATATATAGTTAGCCACATGTGAAAAAGCCCAGAAGCCCAGAGACCATGCCATTACCAAAACCACTAGCTCCAGTGGTGGCAGTGTCTAGAGAAGTGGCTGGTAGTGATCTCAAGACAGAAAGTTGAGGCCAGATCAGGAAGAGTCTTCTGTTTTATGCTAAGGAGAAGTATCAGGTGAGCATTGGTGAGCTAGTGAAATATTTCTTGAAATTCACAGTTTTAAAAGTTAGCAATAAGGCAGATTGGCAAAAGAAGTTATCTTTTGTTTTATTTGGTTTTCTTAAACATAGGAGTGTCCCAGCTCTGGCTGGTGTGGCTCAGTGGACTGAGCGCGGGCCTGCGAGCCAAATGGTCGCCGGTTCAATTCCCAGTCGGGGCACATGCCTGGGTTGCGGGGCGAGTCCCCAGTGGTGGGTGTGTAAGAGGCAACCACACATTGATGTTTCTCTCCTTCTTTTTCTCCCTTATTTCCCCTCTCTCTAAAAATAAATAAATAAAATCTTTAAAAAATATATGTGAGTGTCCCAGATACTACTATGGGTATTTTTTGAAAGTGTTAAAGCAAGGATAAAAACAAAATAAACAAAAACTAGTCCCCCACATCCCTTAAATACCCACAAAATGTGTTATTGTTATCTCTATTAAATGAACATGCATGTTTAAAATTATTGCAATTTATCATAATTTTCAACACATGTCATATTTAACTGCTGAAAATTCACTTTTATCTAAATTAATGAAATGATGGCAGTTCAAATTTTAAAGATATTATAGAGCAATAAAACTAATTAATTAAGCTTCTAAGAAAATTATTCATGTCCTTTGTGACTGGCCCCAAAATGTTTGCCTTTCATCTGATACACAAACATTAAATATAAAGATATTATAATTAGAAACTTGATTAGCATTCATTAAAGATTAATTTCCTAAACACCAGAGATGTGACATAGTGTTCTAGAAGGAAAAGCCCATTTCAGTCGGCCACAAAAGTCAGACTGTTTTTACATATGATGAAAGAAAAGGCTGAAATGGCACCTAGTGTAAACAGCTCCTTGACTTCTGCCATTTGAATCATAGTGACTTCCCGTCACCTCTCTGTCACAGGGCCTCATGAATTGCCCATTAATTTTGCCCTTTTATAATCAAAGGTAATGGAGCACTGCCAAGTCCAAGTTACTTGGGAATTTGCTTCTAACTAGTTTCCATGAGCTGCTGTTTTCACAGGCATTGATTGAAATAAACAGCCTCTCCTTTTCAGACTATAAGGGAGAAAAATGATTTGACAAATTTAGATATACTGGTGAGGCTCAATAAATAATTCTCAAGCCTTCTATAAGCAGAAGGGTAGAAGCCATGAGCAGTAAGTTACAGTCAACAGGGGAATGCCAAATAAGAGAATTTATAATTGAATAGAGGGATGGAGGTACAGTGGAAGTTTATCAAGTAGGAAGATGCGGGTTGAATGTATGATAGAGAAGAGAGCAATCTAGGAATTTCACAATAAAACTGATGGAATTTGCAAGGTCATGGAAAATAATTTCAGCAGTAGATTTCGTCTCTTTAGTGACTAACGATAAAATGTTTTGAGATACATTTTGCCCATAAGTGGCTTGATAATTTCTAAATCGCTAGTGATAGTTTACCAATTCATAGGTTATCAGCATACAAACAAGTTAGAATACAATAATCAGTAAATACCAGCAGGGTACGGATGTTACTGGGCATAATTTTGACTGGTTTTTCTCTTAGCAGTATTTTATGAGGCTTTACCTTTTCCTCCTTGTGGCAACTATATACTGATGCCCTGGTTCACACCAAGTCTGTGACTCCTTCAGATATATACCGAGAAATGTGTGCCTTCCGGTGAGCATCGGGGGGTGGGGGCGTTGGCCACCAGAATTTTAATAATGTTTGAATACTGTAGGATTGTGAAAATTCCAGCAAGCCAGACTATAAAGCGAAACCACTCTGTTTTACTCCTTAAAGTCTCAGTCACACTTACACAGTGGTTGAGAATAAAATTAGAACTTTAATCAAATGGGGGCTCTGGGTGTCGCAAGAGCAAAACTTACGTGTCTTAGCTTTTCTATTAACCAAGGAGTAGTGCTCTCCAGAAAGGGAGAACCATGTGTTCCCTCCCTGAGAAAATGGTAGACTTACACATATTTGAAAATTCCTTAAACTCACTGGAGAAAAGGACTCTTACATGGTGCCTGTGGTTAAGTCCTCGCTGACCCCGTCATGTTTCCCTCCCGACGCGGACAAGTCTGCCCTCTGCCTACAGCGGGTTCAAACGCTTCCTAAATGCAGAGAAAATGTGTGGGCCTCTTATTTGTCGCATTCATCTTAAGGGAACCTGGAAAGAGCAGAGTCCCACACAGCTGCTGTCTTCCCACTCCCCGTCTTTCCTACATGTGCACGGTGAACCCTCAGTATCCTCTCTCCGGCTCACAGAAGTGGAGGGTGTGCAAAGTAATGCCATCACCCATTTAGGATGTAATATTTTGGTCCAATGGGAAAAAGCATCAGAGTCATTGCAGTGAGAACTGACTCTATGAATCTCTTACATACTACATTTTTATTAAATGTAAACCTCTAAGTTACATTCTAAATAAAGGTAACATATAACTACATGTATACATATAAAGACAGTTTATAAATAAAAAAAATTAGTCCTAATAAGAATGAAAATACTACATTTTCTGTTAATGTGTTACATGACATTGCCTACTTTTAATTCTTTAATGATGCTTACATTCTTTTCTCTGTTCTCTCTCTATTCTTTTTTGCTTGGTTTTGTGTTGTGTGTCTGTGTATGTGCATATGTGGGTTCTGTATGCTTTGTTAAAGGTTTGCCTTACCAGCCTGTGCACTGCTTCTGCTGAATTTGTAACTCAGAAATATCAGTTCCCTCATTTCACAGCCTTAGGTACATGTTTATAATTTTCTTGTAGATCTCATCTTTCTCCATACTATAAGAGGTAAGGAAATAAAATCCTATAATGAGTTTACTATTCCCTATGTACCCATGGGTAATCTAAGTCTTCCTTGCAGAATCTCAATTCTGCCAACAAATTGCATTATGTTTATATTAATAAATCCTCAGTAATTTTTCCCTTAATTATTTCAAATAGAATTGATTCAAGATTACAGGAACTAAATTTCTGGAGATTATTTTTGTAATGCAATTCAACTTAAACCCCTTATATAATAGAATCTTTAATATGGAAACTCATACTTTCAAGAGGAATTGATATATAGATTTACTTAATATTCAGTTTAAATGCTCATTCCATGTCAGCCTACGATAGCCAATTGTGCCCTGATACACACATGCACACACAAACCTGCATGCACTTTATTAGGGAAGAAAATTAATATTGTAAACTACCCAGCATATATTGCACGATCCGTTATACATTATCTCTTTAAAATTTATTGGGTTACTATGAGGGTTTTATTTTCTCAAATGGGAATATGATTTCAGAGTACGCAAGAACCGAAATCCATTTATATGAGTTACATATCTTTAAATAGACAGTAAAGAAGTGCCATTTGGTAAACGCCCAGTGAGCCTTAAAAAATGCCAGTTGTATGAACTGTAGCCAGCCTGCCCATATGCACTCAGAGCCAGGAAGCGGCAGAGCTGAGACAGGAACCCAGGAAGTCAGACCCGCAAGTGAAAAAACAAAGATTAAAAAAAACCCAACTTGTTTATTCCCCACAGGCTTACTTAGGATTGGCACTTACTAAACATAATCTTAAAACGCCATAATTTTATTATGGATTACTTTCTGACCAATGCAATACAGTGATAAACAATACGGAAAGACAGGTCTGATGGTTCTATTAACACTGAATATTCTACCAGTGAATTTATATTTAGAAATATAATCATCACACTTTTAAAAGTTCTTGGAGCGACTCCATTAAATTTTTTGCATGAGGTCAGCCTCTGTAGAAGTAAGCCATGCAAACAACAAGCTGTATAAATCTTAAGGTTTTATTCTAGTGTATGTTTATAAAATTATTATCCCCATGCAACCACCACCCAGATTGAGATATCTGGCATAACCAGCACCTCAAAAGCCTCCCCTGTACCCCTTCTCCATCATATGCCCTTTGAGGGTAACTTCTACTCTGTTTCTTAATACTATATTAGTTTGCTTTCTGCAAGAACCTTATGAAAATTAAATTAATAGAGTATACACACTTTTGTATCTGGCTTCTTTAGTTCAATATAGTGTTTGTAAATTCATTCATATGTTTGCATGTAGCTGCAGTTCATTCTTTTCCATTGTTCAGAAAATAACTGTATTGTATAAATATACTACAGTTTATCCTCTTACTGGCAGATAAGGTGGGTTGTTTCAGTCTCATGCTATTCTGAAAAGTGCATCTATACATACTCAGTGCGTTTCTTTTGGCGCACAAATATACGAACTTGGGTATGTTACCTCTTTAAGAATAGGCTTGAAAGATGCTAGGCTATGCATGCATTCCACTGTAGTGCATGCTTCCAAATATTTTTTGTTTTAAATATGGATGCACCAATTTACACCCTGACCAGTAATGTATAAAAGTTTATTTTGTCGCACATCTTCAACAGCACTTGGAAAAGCCAATTACTTATCGTTTTTAGTGTTAGCCATTGCAGAAGTGGGTAGTTGCATTTTAGAGGAATCTTAATTTGCAATATCCCGATGATTAAATGTGAAGGGCCAATTATGTTTCCTAGCTAGTTGGATATCTTCTTTATCTGTGGCTATCCATGAAGTACCTGTTCAGTTTTTTGCCATTTTTTAAGTTGGGTGTCTATAATTTCCTAATTGATATACATAGTACAGTATATATTAAGAATATGAGTCCTTTGCTAGATAAGGGTATCACAACACCTCTCCACCTCTGTGGCTTGATTCAGGCTTTGAGAATTCTGTTCCCCTTCAGAAGGCATATTATTTTATTTTTGACATTTGTAACTCTGATTTATCTGAAGACTGCTAATATGGATAGTCTGAGAGGTCAAGGGTCAATTTTACCTAGTTCAGATATCCAATTCACAATCGACACAGTTGAAATACCGTCTGTGGTATCTTTGCCATAAATCAGTTGACTATTTTTATACAGGCCTGTTTCAGGAATTTTCTGTTCCATTGTTCTATTTTTCTATCTTTATGCTCATATAGCACTTTCTTAATAACCCTCTCTGTATAATAAATGCTTATATTCAATATATTGAAATTATAAGTATGATAAGATTAACAATTTTGTTTTTCTTTTCACATACTTTCTTCATTATGTTTTCCTTTAAATTTCTATGTGCATTTTAGTGTTATTTGCCAAACTCTGTGTGTATACCCACACAGCTGCTGGAATTCTGGTTGGTACTGAAAAGAATCTACAAATTTAAATAGAGTTGATGTGTTTTACATGTGACCCTCCAAAGAGTAAACTTTATAGATACTTCATTTATTTATTTAGATCTTAGTTAATTTCAATAATGTTTTATAGTTTTCTATTTAGAGGTCTCGAGCATCATTCATTAGATTTCATTAATACTTAATTGAAGTTGCTTTAGTATTCTTTAAAAAGATTTTATTTATTTTATTTTTAGACAGAGAGGAAGGGAGGGAGGGAGAGAAACATCAATGTGTGGTTGCCTCTAGTGTGCCCCCTACTGGGGACCTGGTCCATAACCCAGGCATATGCCCTGACTGGGGAATCTAACTGGCAACGCTTTGGTTCAAAGTCACTTTAGTATTGCAAGTAATATTTTTATTTTATTTTCTGAGAATTGCTAGAAGATAAGTGATTTTTTTAAATAATTCTAACAATCATAGAAATTTATTTATTATTTATAAGTTTAACACTAGTATTTTTTTTCATGTTTAGGCACTCAATCATGTTGTCTGTGAATAGTGACAACTTTATTTCTCCCTTTCCAATATTTGTACTTTTATTTCTTACTTGTATCTGATTGTACCAGCAAAAACCTTCAGTATAATTGAATAAAAGTAGCAATAGTAGACAAGCTTATCTCATTTCCAATCTCAGTCAGAAAGCTTTCAATATTTTACCATTAGGTCTGATATTTGCTGTGGTTTTTTAATAGCTTCCCTTTATCAGATTAAGTTCTCTTCTATTTATAGTGTGCAAAGAGCTTTTTTATGAACAAGAGATGAGTATTTTGTGCATCTGTTGAGCTTGATCTTGTGTGTTTTTTCTCTTAATATTTTAATTTATACCAATAGATTTTCAAGTGTTATAATCTGCCCTTATATTCCCTGGGTGCAATGCTATACTTTTGTATTAGTGGTTTTGATTTGCTAACATGCAGCCGAGGCTAGCATAGAGCAGGCCGTTGATCCTCCTTGCTTGTAATATTCTTGTCAGTTTTAGCATTAAGATTATACTGGCTTCCAGACAAGAGGGGGAAATGCTCCCTTGCTCACTTCTCTGATGAAGTTTGTGTCAGATTCATTTGGGCATGACGATTTATGTGTTAAGAATGAGCAATTATGGATTTCATTTATTTGATACAAAAAGTGATAGACATATTTTTCTTTTTCTTACTTATGCCAGTTTGAAGAGACTGCATTTTTCAACTTAGCCTATTTCATAGGCCTTAACATATATTTTAAAACTTACTGGCATCAATATGTTGGTAATATCCAATATTATAATTTTGAACACCTATAGAAACTATAATGATGTTTCCTTCATCATTGCTGATATTGGTAGCTTGTACGTTTTCTATTTTATCTTGCAAGGCTTTATCAACTGTGTCTTTGCAAATAAATAGTTTTGGCTTTGCTAAATTTCACTATTGTATGTGTTTTCAATTTCACTATATTCTATCCTATATTTATCTTCATCTTTCTACTAGTTTTTAATTTTCTGTTTACTTTCAGTCTTTTTGAAGTGGATGTTTTCTTACATTATTGATTTTTAGCCTTTTTTCCTTTTCTTGCATAGACAGTTAGGGCTAATTTCTCTCTGTGCACTGTGTTAACTATCTCCCACAAGTGGTACCATGTCATTATTTTTAAATTGCGTTAATTCCCTTGGTGATTTTATTCTGCATTTCATGGATCATTTAGAAGTTACTTTATGGCTTAATTTCCAATACTTGGGGATAATTTCATTTTTTTGTTATTTGTTTCTAGTTTAATTCCAAGCATACTCTGCACGTTGAGGCTTGGTTTACAGCCCCGTTTTGACCATTTCAAGTAAATGTTTCAAGTGTGCTTGACAACAGTGATTTTTCCCTAATTTTCGAGTGCCGTGTTTTTGGTATTTCAATTAGATAAGTTTACTAATCATGATATTCAAACACTTTCTGTCCTTACCATTTTGGATTGTCTAGTTGTTTTGTTACTCAAGACTTATAGGTTAAAATCATTGTCTAAAAGTGCCGATTTGTCTATTTCTCCCTTTGCTTCCGTGAATTGGTTACTTTATATACTTGACACGCATAGCCTTAGGCACATACAAATTTAGGATTTTTATATCTTCCTGATGAATTTAATCATTTAACATTATGAAATTTTCCTTTTTCTTTTCGGTAACATTTTTGCCCCATCTAGAGCTGAACTCCTTCCCTTTGGCTTAAATTTGCATAGATCTTTTTCGATCTTTTCAGTCCTCATGTGCTCTTATAGTTAAGGTTTATCTCTGATAAGAAACATGATTTGAAAAAAAAGGTGAAGGGATTAGGCAAAAAGGTGTATATGTTCACGTGTATGTGTGTATATATATGTGTGTGTGTGCATCTCATATAGACACAGATGATAGTGTGGTAACGGCCAGAGGGAGGGCAGGGTGGCGGTCGGTGCTGCGTTTAGGTTGGCAAAGGGGCGGGAAGGGTGTGGAGACTTTGCTCGAGGAGGCGGGTGCCCGGTGCGATGTGCCGATGATATTTTACCTAGTTGCGTACTTGAAACCTGTACCCAATAAATTTAATAAAAAAGGGAGAACATCACTAGTGATCCAAAAATAAAATGTGCAAATACTTCCTTTTCTAGTCTGATAATTAATGTCTATTAATTGAGGCATGACGTAGTTTATTAATATTTAGTGCGAATGCTTATGTATCTGGGTTTTAATTTTTTATTGTATCTTTAAAATTTCTTCATCAGTTATTTCTTATTTTTCCTCCTTTCTATCTCTTTGGATTAATACATTTTAATTTAATTTTAATTATCCTATTTTCTACACTGGTTTAGTCTGTAATCTCATTTAATAGTATTTTAGTGGTAACCTTAAATAACATATGTGCTTATGTGTCCTTGACTTACTAGAAGATGCCTTATAAGTAATGTTTCAAACATTTTATATGCATGCAAGGACCTTTACAATGCATTGGTTTTTTATGCCGATTTGTTATACCCTTCCTGTATCTGGGCCTTAATTTTGGAAATCAGAATGGAAAGGTATTACCATCCTTCGCATAGGATCTGACTGTTTCCTCACAAGAATATGTGCATTAGTTGAATCACCTTGATGCTGTCAAGAATAAATTTCAGAATTTTTAAGCGCTGATTTATAATAATTTCTGGTTCCCCTTTACTTCTAGGGACTATCCTGTCTGTTCACTGTTAAAATATTTGTTTCATTTTTTGTAACCTCTTAACACAAGCTGCCTGGTAGGTTTCAAATCCTGGTACTCCTGCACATTTTAAGAACTGGTGTGTCAAGGGGAAAAGCCATCATAATGCTTTGATTGCTTCTTCTCAATGGCCCCCTTACTATAGACTTGGCCTCTCAATTTCTGGACACCTTGGTAGCCCTGGAGTACAGCTTTGTCTGCACAGCCCCATGGGAGCATCATCCACTCCAGGTCACTGATTTCTGCTTGGTTTCTGTGCCCTTGTGAGTTCAATCAGTTAAAGCCCTGAAGGGAACCAACAGTGGTGTATTGAGGAGTCACCTCAGTTGGTTTTCTTTCTCCAGTGTCTTGGCTTCTTAATTACTGGATGCCTTCAAACATTGTTTCCCACGCCCCCCACCCCAAATTTTATAGTTTTTCCCAATGGGAGAGTTAGTGGGATATGAACTACCATCATAGACATAAGAAAAATAATGAATTATTCCCCCATCACACTGGGGTATAATATGTTTATCATTTCCCCAAGAAAAATAAACTGTAAATCACCCCATATTTGTTGAATAATGGACAAAATAGTACTACTATAAAATGACCCTAATCCACCATGAGTCAGAGCCCAGAAGAATTCATATGTGGTAATTAAGATTGTGTTGTCTACACTTAATGCTCTGACTACAAAGCCAGACAGATCTCTTGAGACTGCTTTTTCTCAGTCTATGCTTTGGCCACAATAAATTCTGCATGTATTGTGACAGTGGACCAAGATATTGAGTTAAAAAACAAATACATAATTCAAGATAAATGATTAGCAGACGTGTTTGGCGTGATGACAGCACAACCTACCACCTCAGTGTCAAGGACATGATGAGAAAATGGATGACGTTGATTTATTCTCAGAAGTTACTATTAAATGGCTTTCACGTATGAGAATGTAAATAGAGATATGCATAGTGGTGTCATCTATACATCACTGCTTCTGCAAACTGCATTTGTAGCCACAAAACTAATAGGACAAAAGCCACTTTCTCAGGCTCTCTTTCCCAGAGCTGGCTAGACCCCATAAAGCGTGACTGACCCTAATTGTTTCATGAACCTTTATCCTCCGGACTAGAAAATTACTGGAGGCGCCCTGAAGGCTCAGAGGCTCCGGGAATTTATGAAACAAGAAATACCAGGCCACAAAGACCAGCCCTCAGACCCTGTACCCTGCCTCCCAAGGTAACATTGAAACAAGCCGCAGCCCAACGGACACGTGCTGCTCTGCAATGGCCCCACGTCACCCCATCAAAGCCCAAAGCCCTAACCGCTCGGGGCTGGCGCATGTCGCTGCACCGAGCCCTTTCTCCCCCGTGGGAAAGTAAAAGTAACCTTTGCACTCAGCATTTTCCTTCCGCGAACACTTTCACAGCCTGCGTCACTGACCACCCTAACAAAAACCATCTGTCTATCAGTGTACATTAGAACGGTAAACAGACACAGACTATTATGGATTTTTTGAATAAAACAAGATATATACGATACATTTGGTGAAATATGCAAATCGATAAATAATAGGAAGCACTATGTATTATTTTAATAATTGTGCTTGCAGTGGCAAGCAGGGCACCTGTTCATAATGGCATTGTGCCATCCAGGGTGTCTAAATTTCTCTCTGTCTGTCTGTCTGTCTCTCTCTCTCTGGTTCCCTCTCCCTCTCTCTGGTTACAGGTAAAAATTAGCTGCTAGTTGCACAAAACTCACTTTTAAAATATCTACTCGATTAAAGGAAGGTTAATAAGCTCCTCCTGTACTTAGTAAATCCATCAGGCAAATTTGCAATATAGACAAGAGAGTTGCTGATAAGGACACAAAATGTCAGGCAAGTGAGGGAACATAGGCCAGTCCTGGAATCCTCAATGCAGTTAGCATAACAATCACAAATAATAATGAAAAAAGAAAAAAAAAACTGCTGGAGGGATTTGTGTGTGTGTGTGTGTGTGTGTGTGTGTGTGTGTGTGTGAATTTACAGAGATGGCAAAAAGCCCTGCATGCTACCAGAAATATCTTAATGTCTAGAAAGAAAAGAACAGGTCAAAAACAAAAGTAAAAAGTGATTTTTCCTTAGCACATTATAAGAAAAAAAAAATTGAGAGAAATGCAGTGCCAGCAAAATGCTAAGTCCTGTGGTCGGCATCTGCAGTTTTGCTTTTGCACATCATCCACTTGGTCGTATTGGTCTCCTTGCTGACATGGCCTGGCACGATGGGGGTATGTGTTTGAACAAAGGAAGAAGTAACCTGATTTTTCTCCATCTATTCGCCTATTCCTCTTAAAACACGAATCCTCTTGATGTAGATTTTGTCCATCAAGGTAGTGGAATCAATCAGTGGAGAATGAACCCCTTTAGCTGACTTTTTCTGTGCCCCATTGAGTGATACAGAAAACTGTACACTCAGGGTCCAAGCTCCAAGGATTCTTTATGTAAGTCTTTCTCAGCACAATGGAATGGATAGTGAAATCCTACGTGCAAACCCAAACCTTAGTCCATTAGTAACCCATGCCTGCCACATCATAATGTGATCAGCGGCATCATCTTTCAAAAATTGCTGTTTTTAAAACACTTTCAGTCCTGACTGGTGTGGCTCAGTTGATTGGAGCGTCATCCAATAACTGAAAGGTTGTGGGTTTGATATGATCCCCAGGCACATACAATCCCCAGTCTGGGCGCTTCCTAGTCCTGGCACATATGGGAGACAGCCAATTGATGCTTCTCTCTCACATCCGTGTTTCTCTCTCCCTTCCTTTCTCTCTAAAAGGCATGAAAAAAATGTCCTCGGGTGAGAGGGAAAAAAATACACGTATAGCTACCATGTTTTCCTATTTATACAACCCTCCGGATAAGGTCACATGATTATCTTGTCCTATAAACATTTAACACTGATAATTGTAATTTTAAAAGTCACTGTCCCAACTTCCATTCAGTCAACAAATATCGACCTTACCCTTCCTGGGTGCTGGACTCTCTTCTAGGACAGGAGGTACCAAACAGCAAAACCAACAAAACAAAACACACTCAGTTACAGTCGCACCTCCGTGGGGTTAGGCATGAGGACCCTCAGGGAGAGATGAAACCGACCGACAAAAATACAGCCAGATAAAGTGAAAGAGAGAAATGGCGGAAGGGTGTATGGAGCCCCTTGTACGTGCCATTTCACCCCCAATGTCATTTCCCTCCTGCATATAAATGATATTACAGGGCTGCAAAGTCAAGTTATAGTTGTGTTGACCCTCCTTCTCTGTTTTTCCCTTATCTCAACAGTCACTTCCCTCTTTTCTCTACTTAAAAATCTGAGCGTTCCTCCTCTACACGGAAATGGAATGAGACCCGACTCCCTTTGTTTTTGGCGATGGCCAGGAAACTGTGTTTAGTCTCAGCAGAGACCTGCTGGTGAGGAGGGAAGGCCCGAGCGACGGCTTCCAAAGGTCAAAAGTCAGACTCGTGCTACACTCCTATCAAGTGATGCTTTGGGGAGGGCATAGTCGACTGGAAGGGAAACATGTCATTTTCTTTCTAATTCCCTTTTATGATGGGAAGAAACAAGTTTATGGAATCCCAGCTAGTCAAGCTGGAACCTACAATAGAGACTGGGAGCAGAATAGTAAATTCGCTTCCTTTAAAATAGCTACAATAAAAGCTTAGGCAGTTTTTCTTGAATTCTTATGAACTGCAGAATGTGTGGTAAAGTTCGATTCAATGGGTCTGGTTTTGAGCCCAGAAACATTTATTAGAAAGAAAAAACAAATAACAAAACAAAACTCCAGAGCTTTGAGCAGGCTCAATATGATAAGAACTATAGTGAAAAAACCCGTTCTTCACTTAAGAATCTTTCTCTGTCTACACCAGGGATCTTGTGAGGATTTGGACGAGAGCAGTGACGCTTGCTGTATTTTTATACATTCTCTGTGATGCTTTGATCCTAGAAAGAAAGAACCTGTCCTAGCATGCCCTCTAGAAGTAGAAATTCAGATTTCAACTGGCAAGCAGGTATTACGGTTTGACAAAGCCTAGTTATCATTAACAGAATATAAATTCCACCTGGATAAGGATTTTAGGTCTTTTTTTGGTTCACTGTTTTATTCAGAACAGTACCTGGCACATAGTAGGACTCCCTAAAGTCAAAATAATATCTATCTGTGGGGGCTATGGAGAGGACTGAATGAAGTCATCTATGAAAACACTAATCAAATTGCAGGATTTAAAAAGAATTTATACAAGTCTATTTTTGTCCCATGTTGTCTCTTGCTGTGGACTTTCAAGTTACAACCTGACTGACTCAGCTCTGAGGTGCTGTCACTCACTGGTACCAAATTCTACAAACACCATTTTCTCCTTAGCCATTACTGCAGGGAACTAAGGCCAGGTCATAGAAACATTTTTTTAAGACACTTTGTATTTTACCAGGCAAAGTGAGAGAATAAGGCTTGCTTATACACTGAGGCACATTTTGGCTCATTTTAAGGAAGTACATTCTAACACAGATGCTCAAGAGATAAATGAGTCAGTCTTCCAAGGTAATGGGGGCCTGACCTGCAAGTGTGCCATTGTAAAACAAGGCTGTGGAAGGGCTGGCGAAGTACCAGACGGTAGAGGTGGGGTAGGTTTTAATATATGCTGTAATCATTAAATTAAAACAAGCATTGCTTTTTACCCTGACTTCTGCTTAACCACCAAATTTAAATGGGCTAAGTTATAGCTAGAGTTGACTCAGTGAAACTAAATTAGCAATTGCTATAATAATTTTCCTCCTCATCTGGTTTCTACACTGAAATTACAGGTCATGCATTTGCAGCACTGCAAATTACTGTTTTTCCTGGAATCGGGTTGACTCTGATTTATTATAGATCTCTTCAATGATTTCTCCCCACTAAAGTCTTAATCTTTGGTGATGACGTGGCTCCCAGAATTCTCCACTGGGAAGTTTCGCCCCCTCAAAAAAACACCTCTGCTAATGAGTTTCATTGTGTAATTTCTCATCCCAACATCCATATTTATTTCTAATTAAATGCACGAGAGCAATTCAGAATTTTGTAATTTCAAATATTGCCTATCCAGGTGATTTTTCATAACTATGTGAGAATAAAAAGATTATATAACTTTTAATTTCTTGCACATAAACCTTCATTATAATTTCTTCTCAGGAGATTGTTGGAATTTGCTCAACACTAAAAAGAATTAATTGCCTAATGTATTAAGGCAATTAAACAAATCATTTCATCATATGAATAACAATGAGTATAGTTCCAGGCTAACACAGGAAACAAAGTCAAAAGAAAAGAAGGAAAAAAGGAAGATAATAATGATACTTTCTAGTACTTATTTTTCAGTTTGTCTTAGTATCCATTATACAGATGGCAAAACAAATGTATAGAGAAACGATCTCACTTCCCTGGAGTCAGAAAATGAAAAAATACTGATGCGATATAGGCTTGAAATTCATGTATGACTGATTCCAAAGAGCATCCAAATCCCTTGCAGTTGTAGAATATTTGCCTTAAATCTTAACTTGATACAGAGACCATAGATGTGGAATTCAAAGTCACTCATGACAGAAAGGATTTTCCCTCAGAAGCATATCTGTGGTGAGATCATATGCCACAAATACCTTTTCACCTCCTCTCCATTAGAAAACAAAAACAAAAACAAAAAAACACAGTATGAGAGATAAAAAAAACCCAACATTGGCATAAAGGAGACATATATTCATACGTCTAAGATAAAAGACTATACAATCACGTTTTGACCCATCTTGATTAACTAAAAGGCCCATATGGGCAGAATGCAGTAACAGAGAGAATAAGAAGAGTAAAACGCTGTTTAGATGGTAGCTGCATAAAACCAGGGTAGTGACCAGAACTCTGGGCTGGAAGACGGGGTCAGGCCAAGACTAATGCTTTTTTTAACTGTTGGTGTGTAACAGGAAAAATATGCCCTCTGCCAGTGCTTCGAGCTACACTTTGCGAAAACAGGAAGGTAATACTACATTGAGTTGGGGTGAACTTTCCAGTTCAAATATTTGAAGATGTCTATGAAAACTAAACATGTTATTATAGCAGTTAATTATACAATGGGATTAGGTGTTAGCCAATGTTCTTTAAGCCAAACGATAAATGTTAATAGTCTAGTCCTGGTTTATGTATTCTCTCTTCCTTCATTTATTCCATAAATCATTCTATCATTCTGTAAATATTTATTGAATTTTCAATAAATATTTATGCAATGTCCTTGAATATTTATCACCAAATACCCCTGTATCTGTTGGGGAGATATTAATTTACAGCATAAGACATTCTACCCATGGGAAAGGATTCATGAACAATATACAGAACAATAAATAAATTATAATATATGTCAGAAAGGATTAAAAGCTAATAAAAACAAAGCAGAGTAAAGCAGATCTAGTACTGGTGGGGCTAAGGGTAGAGCTTATTTGAGCAGAGGCTCAGAAAGAAAGTTCATCCTGGCTATAGCAAGAGGATATATATTCCAGGCACAGGAAACAGTTATTGCAAAGATTCTAAAGGGAGAACATGACTAACATTTGGAATTGTCAATCACAGATTTCTGGATGGTTAGCAAAGAAAATTATTTTCTTAGGGGTAGTAATAGACTTGCACATAATAGTGACAGACTGCAAAGAGAATTAAGCAACATCTTTTTCTTGATTACCAAATTGAGATAATGTAAGACAAAACTACTCTAGGTTTTAACAAAGAATTAGGCTTGGGCTATTAACTTTAAAGTATACAACCAACTGCTGTTCCCAGGGGATATTTTATTTCCTTAGGAAACCTCTCTTTTGATATATCCCCACCTCAGGATTTTTGCAAGAATCCTTTGCCCTTTTCCTTTCCATGTATTAATGGGCTGATAGATTTTATCCCTTTTGGGATAGTATCGAGCATATTAGAAGCAGGTGGTTAAAAACCCTGTAATATACACAAAAAGTATCCATTAAGATTATTTACTCATTCAGTGAATTTATGCCGATCATTTTTAGTGGGGTACTTTGTATGCTATGAGATACGAGGATTGTAGAAAAGCGTAAGATGTACTCTCTGCCCTTGGTGACATTTGTCAGGGAGAGAACAGAAGGCACATAAACAATTAACTATAATTATAAATTCGATCATCACTGCCTTTTCTGAATTCCCATCTAGTAGCAGCAATACGTCTCGCTTCCAAATAAAGGTAAAATTTGATCTGAACCTTTCAGGAAAACTAGTATTTGGAAACGCAGGGACACGATAGGATAACCTAGGCAGGAAAAGATAATGTCATGAGTTGAGGGTCCACAGGGACACGTGATAAGCAACAAGGGTTTTGATAAAATACAGTAGATACGAGATAATCTACATCTGTGTAGGTTGGCAATGGAGAAATTTTTATAGTATTTTACACTGAAACATTTCCCTCAAGTCTATAATCATAGCCACACCTTATTATTGGTAACTGATACCTCTAATAAAAGCATTCTAAAGGAAGAATTGCTCATTTAAACTGTTTTATTCACAAAGAGGCCTTTAGAGTATATGTTCATGCACATTATAAAGTGATGAGTAAGAAATCATAAGTTTATATTGCATAACATATAAGGTCTGTCTGGAAAAAGTCAAACCGTTGTTAATATAACAAGAATGGTTTGAGCAACATGGATGTAACCTGGCAGCCAAGGTAAGTGGACTGGAATGCACATGCACGAACAATGACAACTTCACTGTACTAGTCAGTGGGGGACGTGGATGCTGATGAATGATCATGTGTGCTGTATGGCCATCACATTCAACATGACTGAGCGATTAGAGCAATGAACCTGCATCAAATTTTGTGTTAAGCTTGAACATTCCTCCATGGAAGCTATTCGGATGATGCAGAAGACCGTAGCTATGGGCAACTGGTGACTGGCAGCTTCCTCGTGACGTGTCCACTCATGCATCACATCTCATGCAATTTTTCTGTAAAACATCAAATCACCCAGGTGACTCAGCCCTCCTATAGCCCGGATTTGGTGCCCTGAGACTTCTGGATTTTCCCAAACCTAAAAACACCTTTGAAAGGGAAGAGATTTCAGACATCGATGAGATTCAGGAAAGTACAAAGGGTCAACTGATAGTGACTGGGAGAACTGTGGGAGGTCCCACTTTGAAGGGGGCTGAGGCATCATTGTCCTGGGTACAATGGTTCTTGTATCTTGTATCTTCTTGAATAGATATCTCTGTTTTTCATGGTACATGGCTGGATACCTTCTGGACAGACCTCATATATTGATTTTGAATCTTTAAATTATTCTCAGTAAATAAATACTAATCTTTATCACTCAAATCCAGCTAGTGAAGACAATGTGAACAAATGGGTGAGCATGTAAACTGTAGGAGGAGTTTGCAAGGCACTTAATCATTTGAATTGGGGTAGGAGCTGTGATAAGGACAAATAATGACAGAAACAATAGTTAGCACCGGCCTCATGTCTTGGTCATCTACAAGGTGTCCTGTTGGATATTATTATATATTATATTAACTTGTACTACCTCTTACTCTTTTTATATTTATTTACTGAAAATTAAATCTGTATGACTATATTCAAGATGAAGAAACTATAAATACTACTTTTGAGAAATAAAGGCAGGACTGCCAGCATTTCTGGGCTCAGTGTAGGGTCTCTAACTGAGTTCTGTCTAAATGCACTAACCCTCCTCTTTTTTTGAAAAATATTTCTGGGTTCCCAAAGATAGATTCCTTTCTAATTGCCTTCACATCTCACCCCAAACTTGGCCCTGTGTTTTTATCTAAAAGTTATTCAATAAATGTTTCTTAAATTACTAGCTGAATGAAACTATAATTGATAAATGGGTAAATTGGATGGATGTATGGGTGGATGGGTGGGCTGGTGAGTCAAAGGAAGAATACTGCCAAAAGCAATACACTTTACTTAATGCGAAGTGTAATAATTCAGAAGCTAAAGGTAGGGTGAGAAATAGAAGGCAAACAACGGCTCTCGTCAGAAGTTTCACGGTGGACTCAGTTAACGAGAACTAGGATGTTAATATAACTCAGGCCCAGTGAAGAATGCGGAGTGTGGGTGAAGGACAGCTGTCGGTTGGTGAATGAGTGCTGGTCTTAAGAAATGTATAATTATCATGAATATTACAATTAATGTATCTAAAATAATCAGAACACAATTAATTGGTTGACTATGTGACTGATTCTTAGTATATTCCGTGTATGTATTATATGTGTGTGTTCATAATAGTGGCATAGTTTCATACCATTTCTTCTAGTTAAACAAGTTAAAATAACAGTGACAATGACATGTATTGAAATATATAAATTTTCACATTACAGTAAAATGGATGTAAATTATAATCTAGTCATACAAAGTAATATCATAGTAATATGTATACAAAGATTTTGCATAGTGGGGGAATATGGCAATATACATAGCATAGATAGTTAGTAAAAATTATAGAAAAAATACTGTAGAGAACTACATTAAATGTTTAACAAGGGTTGTCTCCAGGTTGTGAACAAAATTATGTGGATGTTTTTGTTATTTAATTATTTTCTCTTCCACTTATATTACATTATCTGTATTATCCATGCACTGTAGTTTTTTCAAAGATTTTATTTATTTCATTTTTAGGCAGAGGAGAAGGGAGGGAGAAAAAGAGGGAGAGAAACGTCAGTGCGTGGTTGCCTCTCATGCACGCCCTACTGGGAACCTGGCCTGCAACCCAGGCATGCGCCCTGACTGGGGAATTGAACTGGTGACCTTTAAGTTCACAGGCCTACACTCAATCCACTGAGCTACACCAGCCAGGGTGGTGCATTGTATTTTTAATCAAGAAAATATAACCGAATTTTATTTTATTTGTATTGTGCTTTTTTTACCCAAGTTATTTCCAGTGCCTTAAACCACTGACACTTTGCAAATTTTTGTGTCCATAAAATGTATTATACAATCAGGATTTTCTTGTACATTTTCTATCCCAGGTACCTCTTTTCTCCCTTCCCAATAAGCAGCAAGATTTTTCTACTGTCAAATATTTACGATAAATCTGTCATCCTCTCTACTTGCAAACTCACTTCTCACAACTATTCAAAATACTTTCAAGAAAACTTAGAGAAATCACAAAGTATCACTACGAGGGCAAACTTTCCTTTTTCTATTTTAGGAGCAACACACACACACACACACACAGCACTGCAATGCATAATTACTCAATGCTGAATTGTTGCAATGTTATGTTCCATACATAATATCAGGACCAAAATTCTCATCCTGGTAAGGTCATATTTAACATAATGTCCTATGCCAGTGAGTTTCAACCTTTTACATCTCATGGCACACAGAAACTAATCACTAAAATTCTGCGGCACCCCAATAAATACATTTTTTGCCTAACCAAAAGAAGGTAGGTATAATTTTAATTCATTCATACCAGATGGCTATTGTTGTGTTTGCTGTTGCATATTTTTAAATTTGACAATCGAAGGGGAAAGAGGTCAGTGCCTCTGATTAAATAGGTATTGCAATGTTTTAAAAATTCTTGCAGCACAGAAGTGTAGCTCTTGTGGCAAACGGGCTGAAAATCACTGTTCCATACCATCTGATTAAATGGGAAGTATATTTTGTCTGAACCTCTAGCTTCTCTTCATTCTTCTTCATCCATAAAATTTCCCAGAGTGTTTGAGAAAAGCACACACAATTAAATCTGACAAAAGTCCCAGTGAATAAGCATCTCTGAATCCTCGCTCATGATGGTAGGGATGAAAAACTGGTATGGCCACTATGAAAGACAGTACAGGGATGTTTTTAAAAATTGAGAATAGAGTTACCACATAACCCAGCACCCCCTCTTTTGATTATGAACCTGAAAAATTTGAAAACATTTATTTGCAAAGATATATGTTCTCCTATATCCATTACAGCATTAGCCATGGTGGCCAAGAGAAGGAAACGGCTGAAGTGACCCCCAAGAGATGACTGGATAAAGAAGATGTGGTACTACATGCAATGAAACACTACTCAACCATAACCAAGATGAAAATACTGCCATTTGCAACAATGCGGGAGGATCGTGAGAATGCTGTGCTAAGTGAAATGAATCAGAGAGAAAAAGTCAAGGACCACCTAATTTCACTCAGATGGGGAATATTAAAATGAAAACAACAAATGAAAAACAAGACAGACAAACAGGAGCTCACAGACACAGGCAACAGTATGGTGGTTACCAGAGGGGAGGGGGTTGGAGGTAGTAGGAAAGGGCGAAGGGGGTCAAAAACATGGTCAAGGAAAGAAGTTTGACTTTGGGTGGTACATACATGATGTAATATACAGATGATATCATAGAATTGTACACTTGAAGGCTACATAATTTTATTAACCAATGTCACCGCAATAAATTTAATTACAAAAGAATCTCTGGGCTTGGGAAATGGGATTCTGAGTCTCCTGGAAGTCAGAGAAGCACAGCTCACACTTGTTGTCTGAATATATTTATCTCCTCTTGTAAGTATCTTCATCCAACCCTGTCTCACATAATTGGGCCTTTGCAGACACAGGCACTTTACTGCTTCAGTTTCTCTTATTAGACACCCAGGCTTCCAAGTTGGAATGTCATGGCAATAAGGAAATACAGACCTTGCATTAATGTCTTCATTCTGTTCATTTTTTTTTTTTCATTTCCAATATGTCACTCCTGCGGACTGTCATAGATCCCTCTGAGTTCAGTAGGACAGATGTTATTGTCTTTGTTTACAGAAAAATAACAACAGATTTAGTGGATATAAGAAACCATACCAGGATCACATTTCTGGTTAGACTGTAAAGAGCAGCTTTAAAACAAGGACTTGTTTTATCCAACGATAAAGCAAAAAAAGAAAAACATTTAAAGGAGTTTATGAAGGAACGGGGAAACTACATGGATACTCTCAGCTTTTAGAATGCTCTGAAGTTTAAGGGCTTATAAGAAATTGTAAAAGTGCTTCACAATATTTAATATTTATTAATATTTATTACTAATAGATCATTACTTTAAGATTATTACTTAAGATTTTAAAAGTAGTTTGAGGCTACCTGATTTTGTGACAACGATTTTGTATGATCCAAATTAACGTGGTAATTTAAACAACATGACCCCGCAATTCTTTAACATGCCTCCCCTTCCAAGGTGGTCTGTACGTTCCCTCCCCTTTAATGTACTCTTTGATTGATCAAGAGTATTTGGGAAAAGGGACACTGTGTCCATTTCTAGACTTGGGACTTCATAAGCTAGCAGCGTTCACTTCTTTTCTCCCTTGGAATACTTGCTGTTGGAACACAGACTACAGACAATGAAGACGCCCAAGCTGCCGTGTGGAACTGTGCCGATCGGCCAACACCGATTGGCCGGCTAGCCATGTAAGTAAGCTGCTGTGCCGGAATCCTGTGGTCAGCTCTCCTAGCTGGTACCACTTTCTGCAGAGACGAGCTGACCCTGACAAGACCTGCTCAAGTTTCAGATTTTCGAGCAAAATCAATGTTTGTGGTTGTTTTACACCATTAAGTAAGATAACACTGTAATGAAAACTTAAAACATGTGGCATTGGCTTTGGGACCAGGTGACAGATGGGAGCTGGATAGATTGAGAAGACTTAGATAGATTGAGCTTAAAGGATTCCAAGGAGAGTGTTGAAAGTCTAAAGGTTGTGAGGAAGCTGTTGGTGAGTTCTTAAAGGAAGAAAAAGTATTGTTAAAAATCCGAGGAAAGGAGACCCTTGTAGGTAGTGGCTACATTTTTGACTATGTCATCTGCGGGTCATGTAGAAAAAAAAATTGAATGTATCTAACAAATTTGATTATCTAATTAAATTCCAGGGTCAGGCAAAAATTTTTAAATGCCACATGGCTTCTTCTTGTCTACATAGAATGTGAATGGAAAGAAATTAGGTAAAGAAGAAACTTTTTCACTGAGACTAATTGGGTTTGAAAAGAAAACTTTCATTTGCAGCTTCTCCAGGGAAAAATAGTTTTCAAATTAAGAGATGTTTCAGTCCACAGATCAAACACAGAATGGGACAGTATGGTCTTTTGTCGTTAATATCTCAGAAGGATCCCAGATTTTTCATGGGGACTAGAGAGAAATAAAAGTCCCTGAGAGGATTTCAAGGTCAGAGCATGTCCCACAGATGTTCTCTGTTAAAAATCTCATGAGCACAGCAATTTCAATAGGCTTCCAAGGTCAAAAAGGGCTCATTGTAAAGAGATCTGTGAGTGTAACTTTGGTCTAATGAAGTGGATTATAAATTGACTGGTAAGAAACTTACAACATCTTTAAAGGAAACATATTGGGCTTGACTAAAAGCGACAGAAAACAATGAAAAGGGGGCCTTAGACCCTCAACCACTTATAGGCAGAAAGCAAATTGAGGAGACATTGCAGCTACAAACACAGATCGTTAGTTTATAAAAAAGAAGGAAAAGGACTCAGAGTCCTAAGCTGTAGGGTAAAGCCAAGAGTCCAGAAGGATCCGCCCATTCTTGACAGAACTACCTGATAGAAGGAACCAGTGTTATGCACCCAAATTAATTCGAGAATTGCCATTTACCAGTGCCTTCCATGCGACTCCCACCTTCTCTCTTTCAGAACCATGGTGTCTAGGGGGGTTACCCTAACCATGCCCCACAATTATATTCTGAGCATGTGGAATGCAGGCAGCTCATCTAGTTTTCTCCCAGGTCTTCCCATGGGGACCAACGATACTCCAGAGGCTCAACGCACAGAAACACGCCTGTATCTCATAGAGATGACTGGCTCCTGGACCTCGGGCCTGAGGTTAATGCTATAATGAAAACAGTGGTCCCCAAACATTTTGGCACCGGGACCGGTATCGTGGAAGACAATTTTTCTATGGACCGGGGTCGGGTGGGGTTTGGTTTCCGGAGGATTCAAGTCTATTGCATCCAAGCTCCCCTCCTGCTGTGCGGCTCGGTTCCTAACAGGCCCGCCCGGTACCGGTCTGGGGCCCAGAGGTTGGGGGTCCCTGAGTGAAAACATGGGATGTTTTTAATAGGAATGAAATAATTTAAGATCAGCAGCAGTTGGTGGTGGAGTTAAAACGCGGCATAAGAGTATTTTATATTCCTCTCATTCAGGGTCCTTCCCCCTGAATGTGGGCCCTGTTTCTGCTTTAAAAAAATGACAGAAGTAAAGCTTCGGCACCACTGAGATGCTCAGGCCATAAGAAACTGGTAGGTTCTACTCTCCATCTCTTGTTGCTTTTGGAACCTAGGCACCATGGAACCTAGGTAGGGAGTCACCCCTGAAGAAGCCCATGAGGAGAGGATAGAAACAAACACTATCAGTTTCCCAGCCAAGTCACGTGCATCTTCCAGCCCCAGTCAGCCAGCCCAGTTGACCCCGTGTGGGTCAGAAGGGAGCTGTCCTTATGGGGCCTTGCTCCAATTAGAGATGTGGGAGCAAATAAATTGTTTGCTATGGTTTTAAGCCACTAAGTTTGGGCATAATTTGTTATGCAGCAATAGATACTTAGAAGAGAATTGTAACATTTCCCCTTCTGAATTTAAATTTAAAAAATTTAAAGTAGTACCTCTATTTGTTTTCATAGGTCATAGTATTTGTCATGAGAAGTATAAACATAAGTACCTGAGGGAGTATAACGAACACCTAGCAAAGCACCTGACATTAATATTAAAAAGTAAAATAAAACCCATTCAAAATGTGGGTTAATATTAATTATGAAGATGAAGAAATAAAAATGACATTATTTTCTTCAAAAGATTTATCTTTAAGAAGAGGGATATTTGATAGAAAAAACACTCAGAGAACAAAAATTTGAACTTACTGTGTTTTCAAGAAAGATGTCTAATTTTGCAAATCCGGTTTACCCATAATTCTTTTTGTAAATTAAATTAATATTACCTGACACAAAACACATATCTTGACATATTTTCACATAACATATAATATAATATACGTGTGTGTGTGTATGTGTGTCTATCTATCTATCTATCTATCTATCTACCTACCTATCTATCTAAATAATTGTCATCCACTGTGGGGGGGTGGCGGATCTTGGAACGTATCCCCACCGGATAAGGGGGAACTACTGTCTACAATTATTTCAAATAAAAATTTAATTGAAAAAACCCAACTTCCTACTGATCATCACGTGCCTAATACTGGAAAGTCAAATATATTGTTCAAAACTATTAACAGAAGTTTTCAGATAGGTCAATAGTTTGCAATTTAAGGTGCACATAGAAGTATGAGTATCACTAGGAAACTTGTTAACTGTGCAAATCCTTAGGCTCCAATTCGCAGCCCATAAATCAGAAACTCTGAGGGCAGTGTCAGGGTCCGGGGCAGAAAGCCCTCCAGGTGAGCGCGGGGCAGCTGGGCCCGGAGGGGCACTAGCCCAGGGGGGTTTCCATGATAACTGTGAAACACGTGCTGAATGGAGGCTTGCCCCTCAAAGTGAGTCTACTGACCAGCAGTGTCAGTATCACCTGGGAGCTTACGAGAAAGGTAGAATCGGTACTCCGGACTTAGAGAATCCAAATCTGCATTTTTTTTCAAGACTGGCAGGTAACTGATTCGCAGGCCCGGTCACACTTGCGAAGCAGTGCCCTCGAGGATTTGCTGAACAACCATTTTGTGCATTCCACCCAAATGCAGTTCTCTTTCTAGTGAGAGTGACAACAGCCGGGCCCCAGCTTCCTGCCGGGGCAGGGATGTGAAACGAGTTGCCTTAAATCACACATCTCGGAAGGAAAACCCATAGCCTACAGAGCAGCTTGCGCAGACAGACGGGACATAGCAGAGCGTCAGGAAAGGTCCTCTCGGGCTGGATTCCTCCAGAGCCCATGTTCATAAACGCTGCTAAGCTGTCCAGTCTTTCTTCATCTCTTTTTTTTTAACTGAATTTATTGGGGTGACTTTGGTTGATAAAGTTATATGGGTGTCGCATGTACCATTCTATAATCCATCATGTGTCCATTGTATTGCGTGTTTACCACCCAGAGTCAAGTCTACTTCCGTCGTCGCCATTCATCCCCTTTTGTTCTCTTTTACCTCTCCCCCACCTCCTTTCCTTCTGGTAATCACCATACTATTGTCTGTTTCTGAGTATTTTTTGCTTAATCCTTCCACAATCCCACTTCCCTCTAATAGCTGTCAATCTGTTCTCTGTATCTCTGAGTCTGTCTCTATTTTGTTTGTAGGTTTATTTTGTTCATTAGAGTCCACATTTGAGTGAAATCATATATTTGTCTTTGACTGGCTCATTTCACTTGGCATAATATTCTCCAGGTCATCCATGCTGTAGCAAAAGGTTAAGATTTCCTTCTTTTTTAAGGCTCAGAAGTACCCCGTTGTGTAAATGTACCCAATCTTCAAGCCTAGCTCTCGCAGGCCAGCTCTGGCTTCCGATCCTTTACAACAAGGAACACCGGGAACTGCATGCGCACACGCCGGGGTCAGAACAGAGGTCATTGTTCACTCAGGCAGCTCTGATCATATTACCATCTGAACACTAGGCTCCTAACAGGAACCTCGGATATGCCACCCTGGGTTTTCTGGCTTCAGGACTGCAGAGAGCCTGTATGTCTCTTTCCTTCTACCCCAGGACCTCATCAATACTTGCCTGGGCATGACAGGGCATAGACTCCAAGTCGACAGGGTGCATGTTAGCTATAAAAAAAATCATACTGTTGGGAGCTAGACTTGAAGGGGGATCCTCCGATGGTCCCTGACTCGATTTTCCTCCAAACTCCAACTCCGTGGAAGTGCGCAGGTAGAACCCAGTGTCACCTAAGTGTGCCACTGACAGTGTGAAAAATCAGTTACCATTTTTATGCCTGGGGCTTCACATCAAGAAAATAGCAAAATTCACGATGAGTAGGTGGTTTGGTTATTTTGGGGGAGAGGGGTAGGTTTTTTTGTTTTGTTTTGTTTTTTAAATCCTTTTGCCGGATTAGTGGGGAGGTATGGCTGGGAAATGCTTTAAAGCTATGAGAAAATGGATTAAGATTCTGGATAGTTCACAGATCCTCAGAAGTGAAATAATAAATAAATAAGGTTATAGCTCCAACAGCAAAATAAATGGCTAATGGGGCAAGGGAGGCCTTCATTAATAATACTTAATAATAGCGACTAATGTTATTGAGCATCATGTTCTAGTTTTAGCCCCTGGAGGTTCAGAGATGAATAATTTAGGGTGAGCAATATGTAATAATCAAATGAATTAATATACCTAATATAATTAATCATCTATTTCAATGTGCCAGGCATGGTACTAAGCACTGAAAAGGTACCTTCTCTACTTTAGATCACACAACATTCTTACAATACTGATATTATCGTTCACGCTTTCACGAAGAGATAAATCGAAGCTCAGAAACACAGGGCCACTTTCCTATAGTCACACATCAAATATGTGGCCCAGACAGAATTCAAACAAACGTTTGAATTGGCCCAAAACTCTTTTCTTCGATGACAGAAGTGAGAAAAGGCAGTGAGAAGAGGTCAGGAGGAGGGGTCGGTTGAGAAAGAAATGGGTTTGACTTCAATCAAAGAGTGCTACCCAAGCGCAATGCTTTTCCTGTGTTTTCTCCCACCAATGGTTCCAAATGTGCTGAATTTATCTTTGGAAAAGGAAGACTAATTACCACCATCTACATGAGTTGCTAGCCATTCACATCCAATTACTGACCTGGTAAAATAGCCATCACACATGACCATAGATGTGTCGGGTTAATGTCTCAACACCAAAGTACACCAGAGATCCTCTGTCCCCGTAGTCAGCTATTTCAGGAGCTACTGAGGGGAGCGGGGAAGACAGAGGAAACTGACACATTGAGGGTTAAAGTAATGGGTGGCATGAAGGACACAAAGAGATGGACTAATTTCAAGTGACTCTTAGTTCTTCAATGCTCATTTTAATATGTAGAAACAACCCCCTTTCTTTCCTCTTCACCTCAGAACATAAACAAAGCTACATATCTATAGATGGATACATATATGCACAAATACCTCATCGTGGTATCAAATAATTTCCACGAGAATTAATCAGCTAAGAGTTGTAATGTTGCTAAAGCGACACTGTAACTACAAAAATGGAGAGGTTTGGTCAAAGCTCTCACGCCATCCTAGGAAAATGATTTTCTATCTCATGTACCTTGTTTCCTACATTTGAAAAATGGGTTCAATAATACTTGCCCTTTACAGACTTCAGAACAGTGCTGCAGGGGTTATGAAATACATGTAAAGAGCTATAAGCTAGAAGAATGAAGAGATCATCACTGTTATTCTGTTGGATTCTTTAACTAGAATTGCCAGGAGAACTATGACCCTTCCAAACGTGGTGAATAAGATAGATACAAGAATGGAGCAGTACTATAATGTTTAAGGGGGCCTTTGTTGTTTAAATCACATGCTTAAATCAAAAATCTAAATCTCAAGTAGATCTAAGAAATCAAACTTTTCTTTTTCTGGGGAAAAAATTATAAACACATTAGAGAATTGAAAAACCAAAAAAAAGGATGATCTTCAAATGCTGCAGGTTGGTACTTCAGGTTCGCGCCCAGTCCTCAAATGAGATTATTGTCATTAGCTCCATGAACCCAAAGGCTTAATAAGTGGACAACTAGGGTTTTTTCACTTAACTCATCAAAATTAGCTGAGATTCTCATCTAGCCTTCCCTACATATCCGTTGTTTGGCTGTGTATGGGAAAATGTCCACTGACTTAGTTTTTCATTTTTGCTTCCAGATGTTTGGGTATCACATAGTTATAGGACTATAATTGTTTTAAAATGCTCTCAAATCAATGCAAGATAGTTCTACTGTTTTCTGCCTTCCGGGCTTTAACTATAATAAGAGAAGTAATTCTATTGTTTTAAAATATGAAACAGGATCCGAGATTCTCATCTGCCCCGACCCAGTATTTCAATACTGGACCTGTATGCATTTTTTAAATTAGTTGTATTTCTTTGAGATACCCAAGGCTGATTCCATGGGAGGAAAGAAAGAAGTTAGAGTGAGAGAAGAGAGGCTCTATATCCAGAATATACCAGGAATGAAGCCGGATATCTCCAGAGTCCACGTGGTTGTATAGTCTATTGACACAGAAAGACAGACTTGGTGGACATTTTTCTTCCTAAGCTGCTAGCCTAGTGACGTCGAGGGAATTACTGAACTGCAACATACTTCAATGTTATAAAACGGGAATGGTGTAACTTTTTTTCTTCACAGCCTATTATCTCAATATAATATGTAAGGAAACTGTGCTAAAGAAGTTAACACCCCTTTATTTGTGCAAGTTACTTACGTTACAGGCGGGAGCTTCAGGCCAAGATTATCCTGCCACCTATAAATACACAACCATCCCTTTGAGACACAAGCATGCTCAAGGGCAGAGACGCATTTGTTTACTTTGGGAAAGATAAGCTGGAAGATGAGAGGAGGAGCACCCTGTAAGAAGCACGCCAGCAGGCAGCTTGCTTCCTGGAGGAGCGTGGGAACACACACATTCTCAATTTTATTTCTTCCGCTATGCTGACACTCTTCAAGGTGTTTATCAAGATGATTTCTGCATGATTTGCGAGCGCACGTGACGCCATTTCCATACTTCCTAAGTAAAATAACTACTCCGTGGCACCGATGGTAATACCCAGCGTGACTGACAACAGATGCCGTTTGTCTTACCGTTGTCGCAGCGTGTGTTACGAGAACCGGTCTGGAGTAATTCCTGTTCTGGCAAAGTGAACATTAGTGAAGCACATTCCAATTATGAATTCGTGAAAAGCCTTAGGCTTGCAGAGTGGTTCTGCCCCGTCTAGCCGAATGACCTTGAGGAAACGACTTAAGTTTCCTGACTTTTAGGCTACACCACTTAAACCCAAAATAATACTACCAGCCCTGGCCCATTTCCATATGGTTATTTTGATACTTCAGTGTAGTAAGGAAGAAAGAATCAGTTTACACAGTATATAATGTCAAAATAGAAATGCAAGGAAATCCTACTACTAGTAGAAATAAAGTCTGGAGGTCAAAGTTATTCTTATCAGGGAAGGGCCTCTGTTTTGTGATTAAACATTCTAAAACATTATTCGCCTTGCCTTGGTCGGTGTGGTTCAGGTGGTTGGAGCATCGTCCCTTAAACCGGAAGGTTGCAGGTTCGATTACTGGTCAGGGCACATGCCTAGGTTTGGGTTCTGTCCCTGGTTGGTAGGGGCACGTACTGGAAGCAACTGATTGATGTTTCTTACATCGATGTTTCTCTCCCTCTCTGTCTCCCTTGGGTGAGTGTAAAAAAATAAATAATAAATAAAATAATAAAATAAAATAATAAAATACCATTCACTAGCCAGACTCCCTGAGATTTCAGGTTTTGTCTTTGGCTTCGCAGAAACAGAAACTTCAGTCTGGGAGCTCCTTCCTGAAGTGAATGTTGCTTCAGCACAGACATGCATTCAGAACCCAAGCTATCAGAACACAGTTGATAAAAAAGAAAACTAATATAGTAATTTACAAGGAAACATAAAGTGTCTGATAAAGGCCCCATAGTGTGGCATACTGGTTAAGGCAGAGATTCTTACTGTCACACAGATGTAGATCCAACGTCTGGCTCCATCAAGCCCCCGCTGTGATATCCCTGATGCCTAGAGACATACAATAGCTATCCAAATTTCCCATTCATACAGTTTTGATAATCTAATCCCTAACCGCATAGGGAAGCTTTGTAAAGTACACTGGTCGCTCTACTCAAAGGCTGTGTCAAGTTCTGAGAAAGAAAGTAAGCTCAAGACATGAGGGAATGTCTTGTCTCCCGCCCGCTCCCACCTCCGCCACTGTTCCTGTTTCTTCCTCATGCAACAAGGTCCATGAGCCCCACCCTCCCTGCTCTCCCACCGTGCTAAGCCTGGCACCTGGTAGGACCTGGGACAGGCTCAGTTGCGTGGCTCTGGGACGTGGCCATTTTTCCCTTGCACGCTCAACTGGTGCGGAGCCTTCCTTTCACAGGGCCAAACCCTGATCTGTTTGGGCCCGATGAACTCTGCTGGCCTCCCCACGATGAGTCCCTGAGACCCTGCCCCGCCACAAAGGTCGGCAGGCACCCGGCAGGCGGCAGCTAGACTTGGTTTACCTTGGAACAATTGCTGAGTGGCCTCAGGCCCGGCACTGGCACCGAGGTTAAACCTATATAATTTTATTTACTAATGCTGTCCCCATAAATTCAATAAAAGTATAAAAAAAAAAGAAATGAGGGAATGATATTTGTTGTTCATGGTATTATTATTATTATTACTATGATTATCGGTGTTGGCTTATTTTATTGTAGCTACTTCTTTTTTAAATTTAAAAAAATTTTAAAATTACAGTTTACATTCGCTATTATTTTGTATTAGTTTCAGGTGTGCAGCATAGTGATTAGACTATCATATACTTTACAGAATGTTCCCCCTGATATATTCAGTACCCGGTGTGCATCATATATAGTTATTAAAATATTATTGGCGATATTCCCTATACTGTACTTCACATCCCCATGACAGTGATGTAACTACCAGTCTGTACTTTTCAATTCCTTCATCTTTTCCCTCAGTCTCCCAACCCTCCTCCCCTTGGGCAACCATCAGTCTGTAAAGAACTCATACAACTCAACACCAAAAAAACAAACAATCCAATTAAAAAATGGGCAAAGGACCTGAGCAGACACTTCTCCAAAGAGGACACACAGATGGCCGATAGACATATGAAAACATGCTCAATGTCACTAATCATCAGAGAAATGCAAATTAAAACCACAATGAGATATCACCTCATACCTGTCAGAATGGCTACTATCAATACATCAAAACAAACAATGAGCATTGGAGAGGATGTGGAGGAAAGGGAGCTCTTCTGCACTGTTGCTGGGAATGCAAATTATTGCAGCTATTTCTAAAGTTGAATAAAATAATCCCCCAAAAGGTGGCTTGAGAAACGTGGCATGAGAGCAATGGGAGTCAGATGTGTAATTAAATCTCGGCGGCCTTATGCTCTGGTAATCTGCCTATTGTTAGAGGCAAGAGTGCTTCTGGCTTGGTCCTTCATGAAAGGGCATCTCTCTCTGGCAGGGACTGAATGGGTCCTCTCCATCTCTCCCTCTGTGATGCTCTTAATTCCCTTTGCCTACTCACATGTCTCTCTGAAAGACTAATGCCATGGATTTTGCAGGAGGCAACTCTTGGTCAGAACTGAAACAATTTTGTCGCTTGAGGAGGCAATCTTATTTGATAAGATCCTGGAAATGTAAATTACAATGTCGAAATATTTCCTTTGGGGGTTAACTTTGTTTTTACTCTGCTCTCAACAATCACTAGCATTTATTGAGTTTTTATTATACACACTAAATCAAGAAATTACTTCTTTCACTACCCAACCTATATTTTATAAGTGATATGTTACGGATGTGATAGCCAAGATATAGTTTTTTATTGGCTTTTATTAAAACCAATTTTTAGTGTTACTGTATCTCAACTAATTACCTCCAACTAATTGTGAAAATAAATACCTTCCTAAGGCAACAGTTCTTAAAGAACTTGATCTAAGGGCCTCTTCATACACTTAAAAATTGTTTTTAAAAAACCCCAAAACTTATTTCAAAGAAGAGTTATAACTGGGTTATATCTTTCAATATTTACCAATTAGAAATTACATACAACTAATTTTTAAAAACATAGTAATGCACAAGGACACATTCCATTTGCCATTGAGCAGTATCTCAACACATCACACATCCTCTGGAAAACTCCACTCTCACTTGTAAGTGTATAAAATAGGAAAAGAAAACCAACATCTTGGTATTATTATAAGCTCATTTTGACCCTGTGGAACTGCTAAAAGAATCTCAAAGACTTCAGGTCTTTCTGGACCAAACTTTGAATATGCTGTCTTAAAGGATCAAAGCTTTTTACTGCCCTGATCTTCCCTCATATAGTCCAACCATTTTTTTTTTCAAAGACTAGGCACTATGTTAGGACTATGTTAGGTCAGCGACTTTCAACCTGTGTGCCACAAGAATTTTTAAAACATGCAATATCTGACTACTTAGTCAGGGGCACTGACTTCTTTTCCCTTAGATTGTCAAATAAAAATCTGACGACAGCCAACACAACAGCCGTCTGGTATGAATGAATCAAAACTATACCTATTTTCTTTTGTCAGATCAGCAAAAAAAAAAAAAAAAAAGATATATTTCTTGACGTGCCATGGAATTTTCGTAATTAGTTTACTGCCACGAGATGCAAAACGTCAAAAATCGCTGTGTTAGGTACAATATACAATACAGAAAGACATTATTATCCACACCTTACAAATGATCAAATCGAGGCTTAGAAAGGGTAATTACTTTGCCTAAGATCTCACGTCTTACGGGTGTTGCGATCTGTTCACAATCCCATAGCTTTCTGTTCCCAAACCTGAGCCCTCCCTTGTCATGCTTTGAGGCAGCCGCTGGACGCCCATCGATTGATGAATGAAAGCCGAGGAACTGCCTCGATTCTCCCACAGGCTGGAGCGAACTGGGACACCCAGAGTCACAAGGACGCTAGGCCCAAGAATTGAACCTAAATCTCCCAAAGCGATGCACCTACCACTCCGGACTCCTTGACTCTTAAAATTAGATGTTCCTATGACACTGAATAAAATAAATATTCTACCTTATTCTTATTCTACTTTTATTCATTTTTACGTTTTTTTCCCCTTAAGTAGACCGTAAGCAAGTTGACTCCATGATTTTTTATTCCTGTGTATCTAGTATCTAGTACAAGGTCTGGCAACTACTGACACATGGGGAAATCTACACGAAAATTAATGTTTTTCAAAGCGTATTTGCCCTCTTTGCCCATCTGTCACACTTACTTAGTAGCAAACAGCACAGAGTAAAATGAGTTAAGGTTTTGGCATTAAACCCAGTGGATTCAAACCTCACTTTATTAAAACTCTGACCTTATACGTATATGTTCTTTGACCTCCCTGGATGGTGCCTCACACATTTCTGAAAGAATGCTCAGATTCGTCCATCGCAAAGTCATCACGAGGACTGAATGAGACAAGTGATTGCAGACAGTGACCAGCACTCTACCAGCAATGACGTAGGATCGCGAATTCCAGTCGATCTCCTTGAATGTTGCGGCAGACATTATTCAGTTTTGCAGACAACAGTGATCATCAGCGAGTTAGCAAAAAAGCCACTGCTCTTTTGCACTCATGCAACTTTCCTAAGTCATGATTCTTATGATATCCAAAGAACAGGAAGCTGCTTCGGCCTTTCTGCAACCCAAAGATATACCTCAGGCATTCTTTTATATTCTCCTGTCAATCTGGTACCCATGTGCAAAGCACAAGAGAAAGGTATACGTGGAAATAAGATGCACGCACAGTGGAAGCTGCCATCACCACGATTAAAACAGGCGCAGATCAAGTCCCTTCTGCTCCTTACAAAATTCGCAAAACACCCTGGCTGGATTCATGCTATTCTTTTTGCCTGTAACATTGTTGCTTTTCTTCTTCGCTTGGCACAAAATAGCATCGAACCTGACTGGGAGGGGCACTGGAGAAGGCATTTCGCAGAGCTCGCACCTTCCTCACGTGTGTTGTTGGGATGCGTCCTGCCTCCTTCCGTGAGGCAACTTGACTGTGACCCAGAAGGCATCTCCTCCATGACAGAAGCCCCGCATGCAGCCCAAGAACTAGGTCTTTTAACAACCTGTGGCCCCAGTGTCCAGTCGAGAGGTGCGGAAAGGCCTCACACACTAATACTTTGCATATTCAATGAACCACTACTTGGTACCTCTAGTGACTCCTTCATTAGATCTTAAATTTCTTTCAGATGGATGCCACTACCAGGGACAAAACCTATCATTCAAAAAACAAAGACAAAATAAAGATATCTAATTCAGCACTTCCCATTTTCACTAAGATCTATTTATATGCCAGAGGCCATTTGCAGCAGCATATCTAACTGCCTTTTTAAATCCATTTCGAACCAATCACTTCTGATAAACATCCATATTATCTTCAGATTTATTTTAGGTATCGGTTTCCCTGAGAAGTCACCAGTTTCTGTCTTAGACGCTTTTCATATATTTTCTTGAATAAACAAATGTGGGTTTCTATGGTATTCTGTGGAGTTCAGTCTTTCTCTGTAACTGCTACATAATTATATTGGAAATGTGAAAAACAGTTCAGCAGGAAATCAAATGCTGGCTCAGTATGGGTATTTTTATATCCAGAGATTCTCAAATATGAACGAGCAAGGAGACTTGGATGCAGCGCCTGACACACAATCTAATGACAAGCCTTATTTAAGAGCCAGAAAAAACCCACAGGTTTCCTTTATAGTGTGTCAGAGTTGTTTATTTATTTTTGCTACACAAAACGGTTAAATAAAGCTGAGACAGAAAAGGCTCTAATATGTCGGTGTCTCTTAAACAGTAAGCTCACAGTCCACCTGAAAGCAGGTGATGAGGCTTTTATCTTTATGAACATTGCTGAAAATTGCTATAGAGAATATATTTATATTAAATCACATTATATTATAATAAAATGATATGTAAATTGTAATGTAATAATTCTAATATATTAATATAATCTATTATAGTATATAGAGAAAGTACACATTCTCTACGTCAACCAAGTTAAGTTTTAGCTCCCTATTGACTATTACAGTTTCCTTTTAACTAATGAATAAATACATTAGATAGCTCATAAATACCTTAGCTATAAATGGAGCCTAGATGGCAATTTATATTTGTTTGACTATGGAGTCAAAGATTTTTCCTCTACACTTGTCATTCATGGTTTTATTCCAGGCCTTCCTTCTTCAGGCTACTCTTTAGCATTCATTGTCAAGTTGTAACAGTGGGTGTGTGCAGCAGACTTCAGCACTATTCTGGGATTATCTCAGTGGGTAGCGGGAACAGTCATACTTCTGTAACAGCCCCTCATTTAGACTTTAATTTATTTTTCAATTTAGGAACTGGAGGTTCTCACACATCCAAAGTCCTCTGGAACAGATGGTTCACGGGTGCAAATTTTAAATAAATTACCCCATCTGGATTTGGCCCCATTCACCCCATTCAGTTACTTCAGTGGGGATGAAAGCCTACCAACAGTAACTCACTGCGTTCGACCTTCTTTTATAAAGAATTAGTTGAAGAAAAGCTGTAGATTCTTCGAATTTGGAAATGGTAGGTCATCTTTTGTGAACCATGGCATGTCCCAACAGGAGCTAGGCTGTCACTCGGGAGAGAATAGAGGCTAAATGTTCAGAAATGGAGCTGAAGAGCCAGACGAGCCTAGGACATAACCCAATCTCAGCCGCCTAAATGTGGCGAGTTTGTTTTATTTTTGTTTTATTAGATGTTTTTGTTTTATTAGATGAAAGAACTGATGGTACCAATTTATGGAATTGTCGTGAGAGTTAAACAGGATAAAGGGCATAGAAAGGTCTAGAATGCTACCTCGCATACAGCAAGCAGCAATACTTTCAATTGTATCATTTTCCTCCTTGTTGCCAAGACTTACACTCTCTAGTAGTGTTTGCTTCTCTTCTTTGCTCATTAGTTTTAACCAGATGTCAATTTCTTTTCATTCAAACTCCATTTCTAGTGCAGCTCTAGTTTTATTCAGAATTAAGACTGTAGGGATTACATTAATGGTTTTCAAAGTTGGGTCCCTGGCCCTGCAGCGTCAGTGTCACCTTGAGACTTGTTAGAAATACAAATTCGATGGCCCAGAAAGCTATGTTTTAACAAACCCTCTAGGTGGTTCGGATGCATCATAAAGTTTAAGGAACACCAGATCGTAGCCCTCTTCTTCTCCCGCCCACTTTCCACGTCTTGCCTCTCCATTCCATCCATGATCTCTCCCGCTCCCAATTCTGCATGCTAACATTCGGAGCCCTAAATTTCCTCTATTTTGATATTTCTATGTGTTTCACGGGCCCTTCAGCATAGAGAATAAGATAATCTCCTTGATTTGGCATTCAAAGGCAACCACAATTTGCTTCACTTAACATTCCAACTGAATCTTCTTCTTTCTGTTGATTTCCCGTATCTTCAGAAGATATTCTGAACTTTCCTCCTCTTGATCAAGACATTTCTTAATTTGGAAATGCAGCTCTAACAAAAGCCTACTGCCACGTAATGATCCTGATGCAAATGTACCTTCCACAAAGGATTTTCCCAGGTAAGTCTCTCCTGTCCAACGGAGAATGCTCACTCTACTCCCAATCATAGGCTTTTTTTTTTTTAAGTAAATAAAACAGTAAAGTTTCAAATGTAAGTCTTAGAGAAAGTTCTCTATATTATTCTGTTTCTTTGCTTCACTATTAAGGCTCAAAGAGAAAGGGGTCATGGCTTACGGTGTTCCAAGTACCCAACTCTTCATACGTAGTAGTTGCACGTGAAACGCTTCCTGAAATGAGCCAAACCCTATCTGCTCTGGGTAACTGTTGATTTATGAAACTTTAGAGAAATAGTACTGATGTGAGCGTTATGTTTTGGGGGAACCTGCTCTGTGAATCCTGGCCATGGAGGGTATCCTAATCATTCTTCCATGGATTTCTGTGAGGCTGAAATAAAACGGTGCTTGTCAAGGGCTCAACACAATGGCTAGCCCACAGTTGGGGCTAAAGAATGTCAGTTTCTTCATTCTACGTTGATTTGAATTCCTGGGTAACTAGCATTTTCAGTCACAAAAGGAGTAGGCACAACATATTCTGTGACAAATGGCATAACACTTGACCTTGGGCATGTAAGGTGGATCCTTGTCCTACAGACAAGAAATATCGGCATAATAAATGAGGGTGTAGAGTAACGAATGCCCTGCCACTGCAAATAAGATGGAAGCAAGTTATCACAGTTTCAATTTCTACCATCTGGCTGAGGGGCCACCTGACCTGGCCCTGAAATGCTAGGTGGGTGGGGATGGATACAGGCGGGTTGGGTGCCTATTTTTAGCCCCCGTTTCTAAGCTTTGGATTAGGGATCCCTGTAATCAGAAAACATGCTGCAATTTCATTCTTTTGGCTTTGCTGCTTTGTAACCTGCTTCCACTTGTTCAATACAGATTAGATTAAATGATAAATAGGCTTGTTGGGTAATGAAGTGTGCTCTGGCGTGATTCGGGGCTTGCCTCAAGGCTCTCAGAAGCGAGGAGGAAATAAAAGGTCCTTAGACCAGAAGCCTGGCTCCTTGGGGAAAGAGAGAGGGGACCTGGGGACCCTTTCTACCTGCACCTTTCCCATGGCTCTGACTTTCAAGATTGGTTAGCATTCTCTGGGGATCCTTCCTTGTAAGCACAGTTGGTGCTTCACGATTTTCACACAAGGAGAGGGCAGTTGCTCCTACCCTTTGTGTGTCAGCTTCAGTCACTCAGGAAAGAATGACTTTAAAAATCCAGGAAGCCACAGTGCCTGTGTACCTGTTTGCCTGAGACTTTGAACAAAGAGCTGAGCGGGGTGCATTACAACAAAAATCCTTTCCACCAATCAATTAACAGTGTGTGGAGTCAGAAGTCATCAGGATACTGTCTCGTGATATTAGTTTATTATTTCCTTTATTCATTCATTAATTTAGCAAATATTTATTGGGAACCCCAAGCACTGTGCTAGGTTCCCAGGATAAGACAGTGATCAATAATAAAGCAATACTAAAATATTTCATGGGAGCAAAGTCTTTACTTATTTCTTCCTTTATAAATGCATTCTCAAAACCACAAGCAAATAAATGGCTATTACGAGTCTCAACCAGTCAGTTGAAAGAAAAGATCCAGGGTTAGGGAGAACCTATAACGAAGGAACTTGACCCAGCATGGATACCAGGCAATCGTAATAAGTTTAATGGTTACATTAACGCTTATGTGAGTTGTTGTAACATTATAAACCCATCAGTAGATTTAATAAGAGTAATACAAATTGCTATTTATTCTGAAAGTCTAAAGAATACATAGATAACCAGTTGATGGTTATTAGATATATTGGGCCTAATCCTTTCTTCCATGTATGTAAAGTGTTGAAGTGTAGAATTCTGACGCACATGTACGATACCAAAGAGAGGATTCTGGAAGAAAGGCTGGGAAGTACCTATGTGTAGGCTACAGGTTGTTGCTCATTTCGTGGTCATACATACTGAAATTCAGCATCCCAGTCTGAAATAAATTAAAAAAAAAAAAAAAGAATGGCCACAGTATTTCCAACTTCTCCCATCAAGAGGTGACATTTATTTCTTCACTCCTTGAACTTGGTCTTATTCATATCATATCACTTGTTTTAGCCAATGTGATATTATCCAACATGACACCAATAGAGAGTGAGAAAGCGCTTCTCACCAGTCCTTAACTGCTCCTTGGAATCCTAAGAACACCACTGACGGTGAGCTGGCCTATTAGAGCGGGAGAGACCACAAGGAGCAGACGAGACCTATGCCAATTCCGGCGCCCTGGTCTAACCAGCTTGTTATGTACACCTGTGAGGCCGCTATGGATCGCCTGGTCCCTGACAAGCTGCCCGCTGACCAGGCGGTTTGTCAGGTCGGACCCAAGAACTGACCAAAGTCAGGTCGGATCAAAGAACTACCCAGCTGCCTCCTGGAACCAAGACAAATACCTGCTTATTATTTTTAAGCCACTGAGTTTTGACATGGCTTGTTATGCTACATAAGGGAACTGATACAAATCAGGGTGTCTATATGACCGTTTTGGTCCCCTTTCTCCTTAAGCCCAGGTGGCTTGGAAAAAATAAAAAGATGGAAATGACTGACAAATAGAGTTTGGTTGCAGGCCTAGTGAGATGACAGGGAATGAGAGAGAGAGGAGATACCAGGTTTGGCCTGGAAAAAGATAGGAGGTATAGTATTGTCACTATTAATTAAATATTCACTACACCCAAGGTTGTAAGGAACAATTGTAATTCTCATTACATCAGTGATAAAACAGTGAGAAAGGAGAAATTAGGTATCTGCCCAAGGTTATCTGGCCAAGACACGGTTCACTCCATCCAACTTTAGGACCTACGGTTTCTCTAAACAACGAGTGGCCCATAAAGATATATTTTCCCTAAGTATCCTGGGTTGGACAAAGCAATTATTCTGGCAACTGGGCCCTATGCCAGGAAGAAACATTCCTTAAGTGCTATCAAACTAGTGTTTTCCCTGGGAGATTTAACCATCATTAGTGAAAAGCTCCATTTGCAAAATTGTGTGCAGCCCACCGTAGTGGGCCAGAGCAAGGAGTTACCACGAACTGAAAGAGATTAATTTAATAGGCAATTATATGCTTCCTGCTCTAAAACACCTTCAGGTAACCAACAGTAGTGTGCTTCCTGCAAATGCCAATTGCCCGATCCCAGGTGCAAAGTGTCGGCTGTTCCATCCCACATCGCCGGTTTCTCTGGGAAGAACACCCTAGAATTGGCATTCAGTGCTTCTCCCTGCCCGTGCGGAGACTCTGTCCCACAATATGGTTTTTCTCTCCTGCAGCTGTGGTCGTCATTCACGTTGCTCTTTCGTAGGTCTGGCCACTGTGCTCAACCTAAAGGGACCCTGTGTGCCATCTGAGGGACCTTAGTTTGAATCTCAGCTCAGTGAAATGTCACCTAATCACCAGAGGAATCACAAAAAGTGAAGACAAAAACAGACAGACAAAAATAAGGTGAAGCGATTAAACAAAAAAAGTAAAAACAAACAAACAAACAAACCCTCATCGACACAGACGACAGGGTGGGGATTACCAGAGGGAAAGAAAGGTGGGGGAGGTAGAAGAGGGTAAAGGGGGGGATAAATGGTGATGGAAACAGACTTGCTGGTGACCACACAATACAATATACAGATGATATACTGTAGAATTTTACACCCGAAAGCCATATAATTTTATTAACTCATGTCATCCCAATAAATTCAATTAAAGAAAAATAAGGACACCTTACCTTTCTCTGCCTTCCTTTACGGTGTTGTTATAATGTACATCTGACTGGGGGGTAGAGAGGAGGTGGGAAGGACTCTTGAAACTTGGATTCCTGAATCCCTGCCTTGAGGGATTTCAGTAGGTCTTGGGGAAGACTCGGAACATGGTGGGTTTGGTTTTAACGATTACCCAGATGATTTGCATCAGCTGGGTGAGTTAACGTCTCTGTGGTCTTGACTGAAAAATGCTATTCCCGACAATGCACTATTTTGTGCTCTCTCTCCTCCCTGTTGCGCAATTCCTGATCTCTGCAATGGGAAGAGAATTCGAGCCCGAACAGTTCCAAAGCTCTGCTCTGCCCCTTTGGCTCTCTTCCTACCGTGGGTTACAAGCGTTAGAATAGAAGGGCTTGATATAACGCGTGATTGTTCTTTCCTCCCCTGCATGCTTGTCCCTGCACCTGTCTTCTGCTTTGCACAGAAGAACTAGTTCATTCACTTGCTTCAGGAAAGGATGTGCTGGTATCAACGCTCAATGTAAGCGGGAGACTAAAAAGTGAAGAAGATACGAGAGGTTTCTTCCATGGAAGGCATCTAAGGACACGGAATCTTCGGTTAAACAGCGTGGGTGCTGGTCCTGCACCCTCAACTCCACCCTTGCTCTCTGTGAAATCTTGGGCAAGTTACCTAGCTGGTGTCTGAGTTCTCGTGTCTGAAAAATGCGTATAGTAATAGTATCCACTTTCACAGAGCGGCATGAGAATTACATGCATCGGAGGGTTTCCAGAATGCTTTCTCGGTATTTAATTAGTCAGCTAAATTTACCTTAAACCTTCACCACCATGGTAAGCCGCAGCCCTGCACTATAACTGTAGGGGATGGAGTTGCTACTAGCAGAGATACTTAGCTGAGATACGCTAGATAAGCCCAATCTCTTGTTAGCACCTGGGTATCTAAGAGCCAGCTTCTGTAATGAGATGCCCTGGCTGATTGTGATGGCAGGCTGGATCTATTGCCAGTGAGATACTTGGGAAAGGCACACAGAGAAGCGCCTCAGCCTTGGTTAAGTGAATCTGACAACAAGGGGATAAAAGACAACATCTTCATTCTCATTAAGAGCTAACAGATGGACTTCCCTAAAATCCATTTTTTTAAGCTTAATTTCATTTGTTTAAATCTTTGCCTGATGAGATGGTGTTCTGAGAGTAATTTTAAATTGTTCTGCCTGGAATAAATATTTCTTTAACTTTATTAGAACCTCTCCCTAAGGGGTTCTGTTATCCTAGGTGGTTTTAAATATTCATCTCATCCAAATATAATAAATCTCCCTTTAATATTTATTCCCCAAGACCTGGTGTGTGGCTTTGTAAAGTAAACATTATGTGATGAGCTAAATAATAAAACCAAGTCAAAACAAGTTACTAAGCCATTTTCTTAGTAATTACAATTTTTCTTAAGTTCTCTGTGGTTGTATTCTACTCCTTTCATGATTTAGAAAAAGATGGCTTAATTGTACCTTTAAAGTTTCTAAATTTATGCCCATGTCAGCTTATATTTTACAGTTAAAAATTAAAGCTCTCCTTTGAACTCTTATTCTTTCTGATTGTAAGAAATTGACATGCAAAAATTAAAAAGAGATCAGATTGCTATCGAAGTTTATAGTTTCACATTTCTTGAGATGTCGATGTCCTGAATTAAGCTTGCTTCTGGGCCAAAATATGTCTATGCAGTTTGTTTAGCTTCCAATCGCTGAGTAAAAGCAAATACACTAAGTAAGTAATTAAAAAGGTGAGATAACTCACATTGTTAGAACAGAATAACGTGAGGCTGGGTTATAGATTTTTAAATTCTTCGAAGTTCATGGATAGGCTTGTGGCCTTTGTGGGGGTAGAGCTGCTCTGCACTTTTTCTCTATATGGAGCCAACTGTAAACCTGAATCTTGGAAATATTTGAGTGATTTCTCTCAAGCCATGTAGAAAATTTTATCTGCTATACACTTTAATATCTTTTGGTTATTTGATTATTGTGTTAATAATAATAATAATAGTAATAATAATAATAAACTCTACTACTTTAAAAATAATCTTAGCATAAAATTCTCTACTTTCGTCCATGTTGTCACAAATAGTTTGTTCTTTTTTATGGCCAAGTAGTATTCTGTTGTGTAAATGCACCACAACTTTTTTTCCACTCCTCTACTGATGGGCACTTGGGCTGCTTCCAGGTCTTGGCTACTGTTAACCATGCTACAGTAAATACAGGGATAGATATATTCTTTCAAATTAGTGTTTTGGGTTTCTTCAGATATTGCCAGGTGGATACTGGAAATATCAGGCAACACTTCACTTTGTGAAGCACCTGATTGTCTAACCACTTTGCTGCACACCTGAAACTAATACAACGTAAAAACGTATATACTTTTGATTAAATAAAAACTAATCTTAATATGTGTTTTACTGATAGACATTTATTTTTATTATGCATCAACATGGAACCGCTTATAATGCCTACACTCGCCTCCCTCCTCACCTCCGTGTCTTTCTTTATGGACCTCTCAGCAGATTCCTAACTCACTCTTTCATGTGCCGGGGCTGCCAGGTGCCACTAGAAAGAAAACTCGAAGAGCACCTGTGTTTATGCCTATTTTGCTCACTGCTATATCCTCAAGTAATTTAGAGTCAATTAACAATTATTGAGTGAATGAGCAAACGTGCGTCTTCTCGGACGGGTTGGTACCCTGTTGGCCTGGAGTTCACAGCTCATTGCACTTCAGCATCAGCTTTTGTGCCTGTCTCCTTACTTGTCTGTGATTTCTTGCAAAGGAGTCTTGTTTCTGGATTGTTTCTTAACCACCACTCTCTTTATCCATGTCTTTTTCCTCCTTAAAATGGAGTACACGGATCCTTATAATTAGGGCCTCCTTGATAAATATTTAAGTGAAGGCATCCGTCTCATAAAAAAAGGGTCACGGAGGAAGGCTAACTCAACTAGGTTGTATTCGATACACAAGAAAAGTCTTTTAAAAGTAATTACTACCTACATACTGTAAAGAAAACTGACCCTTTTGAGTGTTTTGATAAACCTTTCAACCAATCTAAACAGATAGAGTTTTTCTCAGAGGCTTAAGGTGATCATGTAGCATCGACATTATGAATTATAAAAACTTTATGCCCGTACCTCTCTAGATGTGGTCTGCACTTCTAATGAGACAAAGCCACCATGTGGTACGCTTTGTTAGCTTTATCCCTTAAGGTTACTGGGGAAATGGCTGCCAGAGTAACACATGAGGGAAGAGAACGGTACTTCTAAGCCAGGAAAAACACCCGGATGTACAAAGCTCATCCTCCCCCAGGACTCTCTATGTGGTAGCGTCGAAACTACATAGCAACATGACAGTATGTTCTGTGCCTACTGCTTGAGGTTGCTATAAGAAACACACATTCTGCACTCTTGAATCTTCACTTTTTTCACACAGTGTTGCTTTTATTTTCCTTTTTAAGGCTCCACGGGGGACATTTTCTCCACATCTCAGAACAAGAAAGACCCATGTCCTTCCGGAAGATCTGGGTTACTTTAATTTGTACAAACAAATCGATTGTGTATCTCAGAGATATTTCCTATTTTCACATTAGTTGTAAACACAAAAAGCAGGCTTTAGAGAGAGCACAGAGCAGATTTAAGGTTCCACACCCTATAATTATCATCTACACACTCTGTATTGTAGGTACGTCCATGAATTTTTCTTAAAGTCAGTTTTTATTTCCTTATTCAGATTCCCAACTCTCTCAAGAACCGAATGTCTCCCTTGGATCTGATAATATGCAGAATGTGTTTTTTTGGAAGTAAAATGAGTATCATGTCCCTTTTGCATGTTTTTTATAATAAAAAAAATGGTGAGGTGGAGGGCAAGTTCTCAAAGACAGCATAGCACTCATGTTCACCATCTAGCTATTCTTCAGAGACTCAGTGGTGTAGTTAAGTGCAATCGAAGAAGCTATCAGCATAAAAAATGGACAGGAAGATGAACATACATTCTTTTAACAACCCTAGAATGCCCTCCAAAAAATAGTTTGCATTGTTTCATGTATTTATGAAAAAAAATTATATTGAAGATATAGTTTTAAATGGTCTATAATTAATGTGTAAAATACAGGAAACTCTAAAAGTCAAAATTAAAAACCATCTATCATTTAGTCTTCCCTATATAATATGCATTGAGAGTGTGAGGTTTCTGTCTACATTTTCTGCCTATAAAAGTATATGTATGAGATTCAAATATGTGAGTGATAGTTTCTCTATTGTATAAAATGTATGTTAGTGTCTGCTTATTTAAATTATAGTATATAGCCCTTGAGTTCTATTTTTTACCCACTCTTTTATGCTAAATCTTTCCTTATGTTTAATATGCTAAACATTGTTTTTAATGATAGAATAACAGGTATGAGTTGTAAGAATATTTGGATATAAAAAAGTTTCCTTCCCACGTGTATTACAACCTTCAGTAATTTAATACAATGTAAGTTATTTCTTGCTGACATGATTCATTCAAAGGCTCCTTCAGAATAGTAAAATGTGTTCCATTGCCAAACTAATGAAAACGGGGACCATTTATCATGTGATCATTAGGCATAAAGTGAACCCAGTCACGCCAAGAAAAAATTAAACCCAGGCACTTACTAATTTCAGTAGCAATGATGGTTATGTTGTGCCATACACTTAACTCTCTGTCAAGTGGTGTTGCCAGTGTTATCTTCCCATCGTCTGCATTAATGTTGAACTGTCTCTCCAGGTCAGTGTGCCGGTCGATGGAAAACCTACAAAACAGATAGATCTGTAATCTACGTCGACGTTCCTGTGATCCATACATTCCACAGCAGACCGTTAGTAATCCTCGGAGAGCCATCATTGTGAAGTCAAATGAATTGGGAAGCTCAGTGGCATCATAATTTGTAAAACAAAATGACGGAGTGAGGCATAAGAAACTTGATAATTATTGTCCAAGGAGTAATTAGCTACATATGCAACATGGAGGTCATAAACTGCCATCAGTTTCAATAGGTAGCATCTTCAAAAATGGATGCTGATGAAGAGTTAATTGGATAATCCATCACATTTATTGGACAGCTTATGATAATTAGCAGTTGCCATAAAATATCATATAAAACAATGAACTCAAGCCCAAAGCAGGATGGTGCTAGGTAGCATGTAATTTATGGCAGTTTAAAGGAAATGAGTGTTTGTGTTAAACTTGTATTTGACTAGACAACATGTATGTGCTTTTGTTTTTGCTGTTGTTGGTTTGTTTTGTTTTTATTTAAGTAAAGTTATATACTTAGGCTTTCTATTAGTCTCTGCCCATAGAAATCAGATAGTTGCGGATTCTCTAGTAACAATTCTTAAAAGCTGGAACAGATAATTTAACAAATTTGTAATACTAGATTCTATGAAATTAAGAATTTTAAATGGACTTCTCAGAAGGACACTGGGGAGGAGGACTGACCACAGGAGTGGGGGAGAGGGGACAGGGGAGAGCCATGGGGAAGAAGGCAGGACAACTGTAACTGAACAACGCTAAATAAAAAAAAATTATATTTATAAATACATTAAAACAAAGAAAAAGCAAATGAGGAAAAAATAAAAAATAAAAATAAATGGACTTCTTAGTAGTTCCAGTACTGAGAAAATCTTCAGATAAGATAACATCTTGGTGTTTTGTGTCTAGAGCTATCTGTTTCTCAGCTATACTAAGTATTAAGATTACATAGGAATTATTTTCCCACAACATTTATCCTTTTTTATAAACCAAGATCTCTGCTTCGGCTATGAAATGTCAAATACAATCAGGTATATGGCTTAAGAAACACAAGATGTTACTGGAAAAATTGGCCCATACAGAAGCAGTGAAATGAACTGAAACAGGATAGAATGAAGGCCCAATGTAGGGTGCTGTGGACTGAATATTTCTGCCTCCCTGAAACTCATGTGTTAAAAATCTCAATTCCCAGGGCACTAGAATTTCTAAGTAAGTCCTTCAGCCAATAATTTCAGTTGCATTATGTCATGGGTGTGGGGCCCTCATGGGATTAATTCCCTTATTTTAAAAAAAGGAATTGACACAGGATGCCTCTCTGGTTTCTGCCAGTGAAATTACCAGAAGACAGCCATCTGCAAACCAGGAATCTGGGTCTCACCCAAAACAGAATCTGTGAGTGCCTTGATCTTGGACTTCTAGCTCCCCAAACTGTGAGAAATAAATTTCTGTAGTTGAAGACACCAATCTATGGTATTCCATACCCATTGCAGCCCAAACTAAGACAAAAGTCAGGTACAATCCCATTTTAGGAGGGGGCACTGAAGAAAGCCTTTATAGTTGACATGGCCTCCTAAGAAGTGCCCATGAAATCTCTCTACTCACTGATAACTCACTGGCCCTAATTATGAAACATGGCTCATGGCTAGCGCTGCTGAGCACATCTTATTTGTTATACATTTTTATGAAATTTATTATGTAATCAAGTTTAGACCATGTTATAAGAAAATGAGGAAAAACAAAATCCTCACAATTTTATGCTTACAGTTTTGTGGTATTAATATTTTAGTGGATTTCATTGCAAAGAGTATATATTTACATATATTATGCATTTATCCTTCTGTATGTACATTTCTTTATTTGTTTCTATATCTACTTGAGACAATAGATGGATTACCAGATAGATACATGGAAAGATGGGTAGGTAGGTAGGTAGGTAGGTAGGTAGATAGATAGACAGATAATCCCTTTCTCTTTTTAGCTATTTCTTTTTCATTAGATGTTGTATTAACATTCTTTATTTCAAACACAAACACCGTGGAAAAAAGGCATTCATGTAAAATCCTCCCCACCAAAGACAAGCATCATTAAACAGTTTGGAATAATATTTACAAAGTACTTAATTTTATTGATAATAGTTTATTGCTAAATTCCTTGAGAAATATTGCATGGTGAAATTATAACGTCTGATTCAGTAAAGAGCTACAAAGAAGGCTAGGAAGCTGACTTGCCTGTATATGCCAGGCATTCACACATGGACCTGACACCCTGTCTCCAGCATGATTAGAAAAATTCAGAAAGGATTTAAGAACCCAGAGGCATATGCGGATCCACGGTGCTCTCCACCAAATACGGAGCGTGAGAAAGCGCTCGTTGCGACTCATTTCAATCTGTTGCATGTGGAAAGAAGACCAAAAACCATTTTTCTGGAGAGCAATGACTGTTGGCGAGACCCCTGAGGTTCCAAGTTTAACTGTGAAATAACTAAACAGGCATGTGTTTTGCTCCGGATATCACGTGAACTCTGATTCTTAAAAGAGCTAAGAAATTTCCAGAGGATTCATTATCGCTTTCTGCATCATATTCATAAATAAACTTTGCAGGCATTACTGGGCCATAGACATTTTACTATCTCACTGCTGAAATATTTCACGCGTTCATGCATCAACCGATTTCCCAGAGGCCCCAGCAAAGGAGAATCAGTCTAATCACTGATACTCGTGGATCTCAAATCCAAGGCAGGCTCTTTGGCTATGTGATTACTGTCCAGCGATCAGAGGAAACACTGGGAACAAGGGCAAAGTTTGGGAAGTTAGTATTGTTTTTAAAGTTGTTTGTTTAATTCCTTATTTAAATTTGTATCATACAGATCTCAAATTTAGAATAGATTCTATCTCTATTATTTATATGTTGCTATTTCTTAGATAATTAATGAATTCATTGAGCCTTGATTTCTTTATTGGTCAAATACAAAGTACCCATATCCCAGGGGTGGTTGTGAAGATTACAAGTAAGACATACATCAGTCTCTGGTACTTAGCATGCCATAAAGACATGTTCATCCTCATCATCATCATAATCACCATGTTTCAGTAAGTAGAGCTTTAATGAACTTCCCTTCTTGGAAGGTGGTAGAGAGGGCCCCTTTCTTAACAGTTTATAAGTTTCCTAAGACTGGAAAAAAAGTTTGAGTATTATTTAACTCCTATAACTATAATACAGACGAGGATATTTTTCTCATCTTTTAAAGTTCCAGTTCATGACAGACTTTATGGGGTGAGTCATCAGACTTTATAAAATCGTCTATAAATATACAGCTCTTTAGTAAGATCAGAGGTAAGAATGTCATAATATAAGATTACACAATGGGAGGAACTTGATGGGAAAAAAAATGACTTACCGGTAGTTTAAAATCTACCGCAACTATTTCAAGAAGTCCCTTGCTGCCTGTGTAGACATCTTGCATATTTTATTGCCTAGCAGACTTTGTGATGGAGGCCCCCAAAGAACCGCTTGGCAGTAAGTTCCCAAGATTTCCGAATAACAACTTAACATAGTCAATGAGCACACGTTAGACTCCAAATGTATACCAAGCACTGTGCCAGGTGCCTTTTCCTTCTTACGCCCTTCTTTTCTTTGTTTCTTATAGAATGAATAAAAGAAAAATCACTTAATTAGGTGTGATTTAGTTGTGTTATTAATTTCTCTGTGCCTTGGTTACTTAATGTGTAAAATGAGCATTATAATAGGTTTTGTGAGGTTTAAATGAGGGATTACATAGAAAGCATCTTTTACAGTGTCTGGCACATAGTAAGTGCTTAATAAGTATATATTTAAAATAGTTAATATAATTACTCATCTGGAAACAATAGTCCTTCCACTGTTGAGTCCCATCCCTTCTCAGTTCCTTCTCAGGTGTCAACTAGTATTCCCTTCACTCCTGGCCTTTCTGTCCCTAAATAAGTGTATCTGGACTCTCGTATCAGTGGAAACAAACATATAGAAGATGGATGTCCATTTAAGTGATAAAATAAAGCTGAGGGGTGGGTGCATGTGAGGAGGTCGATATCTGCATCTTTGCCACCATTTTACGTGTTTATTTTTCCACCGACTTTTCTGACCGAAATCTCTGTCCCATCAACTGACCATTGCAGGTTCAAAAGTTTATCGAACCTATTTAATTTGCATTCCTATTGAATAATATATGACCTTTTAAAATCATAGTTAAAATTAACTTTACATAATTTTTATATAGTTTAAAAATTCATAACGTTGTTAAAAGACTATTCACATGTTTAAAAGAGAAACCAAAAGCATGCCATTTTTAGGGATGTCCCCAGAAGATGCTTGCTCCATTCCGCCCCAGACACGCGCACAGACCCACACTGCAGTTGTGTCTCTAGCTCTGTCTCTAGTTGCGAAGATTCAGCTTGCTTTCCTCTGGTTGTCTAAGCTGCCACCATCCACTCCCTCATCTCAATTTCTCTGCGCTCCCCTCCATCATCCCATTTTGTGACAGAGCTACATCGGCAGCAATTAAGGGCAATACTTCATGATAAGACTCTAATATAAGCTTTTTCCTTAAGCCAGTTGCCAGAAAATAATTTCACAGAAACACAGAGTGGGTTAAAAGTAATGAACCTTGAGAAACAAGTTAAATTTTAGGATCCAGTGTACCACGTAAGTTCCCAAGATTTCTGAATGGATAAAGGTCCCAGAAGGAACCCCGGAAGCCACTCTGCTCTCTGAGATTCCCAATGTCGTTCTCAGTAACGGCGCTCAGAGTGGAGGGAGCACAGTAAGGAAGCCCTCAGTGGGCCCTCCCCGGTGGTAGCTCCTCAGAACTAACTGCTCACATCTCCCATCTAATCCGTAAATAGGAGAAAATACCTACTTCACAGAGGGGTGCTTTGAGGTAAATGAGTTGCTACAAGACTCACACTATGTAAATAAACAAACAAATGAATAAATAATAAAACAAGAAGCCAATTTTTCAATCTGTTTAAGCCATCTCTTCAAGCCCAGGGGAACTGAGGAAATGAAAACCCAGAGATGGAAAGATATAAACAAGGACGACCATTTGCATCTTTTAGAAGCCTTAGGATGACAGAATTTTGCAAGAGACACTAGAAAAAGATCACAAAACTTTTTGTGTCTAGGCCAGTCTTCACTCCTTTCCAAATATCTGCTACTATGAGTATCTCTGCAGAGCGTAGACTCCAAGCTGAAGAGATGAGAGGTGATAGTGGGCTTTGGAGCATACCGCTCCACACCCCCGCGGGGCCTTCTTCACCTGGCCCAAGCCTTTGCTCATCTTCTCTTTCTTAAGGATGCCCTTCCTATTATTCTAGTGTTAAGCATTTGCTGGACTTTTGCACTTTTAAGACAAGGAGAGAATGTTCGCTTCAGGTATCATAATGTCACATTATGGTTGGCATTATTGATTAGTAGAAGAACGCACAAACATTTATTGAGCATGGATTGTTATTATTTGTGAAACATGGTGCTGCAGAAATAGGAGGAAAAGGATTACATGGGATAGAAAAGGAGTAAAAAAGAAAAAAAAAATTATTTTGATTCCTGATGTATCTACTGAAAGATGAAATGTACTCTAATTTACATCTTACAAGTCATAGGATTTATATCTCTAGTATTAAAGTTTCCATTCTAATTTCCTAAAAATATGCAGGTATTGGAGTTGCTGTTCCATTGCAGAATTGCTTAAGACGCATTAGAGAAAAGATCTCATTTTGAGAAAAGCCGAATATACTTTTGACAGTGATCTTCCTACCACAGTAAGAAGAAACTTCTTATTAACACAGTAGGAAGTGCTGTGTGAAAAAGTGGACTCCAGATAGAGAGCAGGATGATAGCAATTACAGGAGGGGAGGCTGGGGTGTAGGGATTGAGCAACAAGGAAAAAGGACTCATGGACATGGATAACAATACAATGACTGCAGCGGGGAGGGGAATATAAGGGGTTTAAATGGTAATGGAAAAAAATACAATAAAAACCTTTAAAAAATGGGCTGCTTGGGTCATGTAAACATCAATGCTCTCAATGGAAGTCTTGGAAATAGACATTCTTGGTCTAGTACCATGGATAAACTTTAGAAACTACATAGTCTGTGATAACCAATGTTCACAGAAGCCATATTTAAACATTCTCATTTTATTCCAACTATCCAGGTTGGTTTTAATACTACCGTTCCTCTACTCTAGCACTGTGTCTCAGAAGTAAATGCTAAGGATTTCACCATTTTTCTTTGGGAAGTTAAGGCTATAGATGTGAGAAAATTCCTACCTAGATGCTTAGCCTCTTATCTGGAGACTCCAATTTATCCTGTGGCACTCTGTCCCTGAATGCAAACCAATGTCACCAGCTTACTCATGGAGAATAACTTGCAGATCAGAAGTACATTTAAGAATATACTGCCGGTGCAGTGGTTGAGGATACATAGAATACATGCATGATTGTGTGGAGAGATGGTCCTTGATTCCATATTGCCGCTGCTACTGTTGACAGTCATCGCAACTTTTACTGAGCGATAGGCCTTCTTAATTAACACAGCCCAACTATTTACATTTCATATCAATATTTGGCACAAAATCTCACCTCCTCTGTGTGTGTGTGTGTGTGTGTGTGTGTGTGTGTATGACGTATTTTGTTGTCAACCTCTCGATATGTTAAGTACCTATATTCATTCATTCATTTTCATTCACTCATTCATTCAACTCATTTCCTACCTCCTCTGCCCGATCTCATCCCCAACACTACAAAGATATAAAGCATCTGTCCCCTGTTCAATCACTGTTTCTTGCTTGAAATAAAGAACATCCATGACCATTTAAAGAACATTTAAAGAATTTTCTCTCCCTGACCACGGTGGCTCAGTTGGTTGGGTATTGTCTCATGAGGTGAAGGGTCACCAGTTTCATTCCTGGACAGGGCACATGCCTGGGTGGCAGGACCCATGCCTGGCTGGGAACACGTGAGAGGCAACTGATCACTGTTTCTCTCCCTCTCTTTCTCCCTCCCTCCTCCTCTCCCTAGAAATAAACAAAGTCTTTTAAAAAAAGAATTTTCAGAACCAAGTTTCCAATGTCAAGGAGTCTCCTGTTATCACTGCCAATGTCTTCAGCTTAACATGGGAAAACTATGCAAGTTAAGGTCTGGAACGTACACAAGCATCTAGGCTGATTACCTTAATAACCAGATAAAGAAATAGTAGGTTTTTAAAACAAGCTACTCTGAACTGCATTCTTCCCACTGTAATATTTGTAAAACACCTGATAACTTGCCTAAGGAATGACACTTCTAATTTCTATTGAAAACGAATCTATATGCCTAAAACACAGGCTCCTCATCTAAAGAATAAGAATAAAATTGCCTTTCTTATAATGTGGTTCTACACACCATGTGGGATGGTGAATCCCATATTAGATAAAGCATTAACATTTCTTTACAGTTTTTTAAGTGGTTCTACACAGAGGGTGTATCATTATTTCTAGAAGATACCTTGCCAAATATCTAGGTGTTTTTTAACAACAGCAACAAAATATTTGAAAGATTTTGGTGTTCGGTGTCCGTGAGAAGACAGACAAAATGTGGTACTTCAATTTGCTGTTTTCACTCCAAGGATTAAGCTGATTCCCTCAGTACAATCGTCCTCAGGTAGCTTTTACTTTATTTATAGAAATCTCCAATTACAAATCTGTCTGTTCATATGGGATCCTATTTTTGGAGCATGCATTATGTTTATAGTTTGTTTCACATATACCTCAGAAAAATAACTTCATAAAGCTACAATTTCATAGGTAATCTTTGCAACCATGGGACCAAAAAAAAAAATTTCTTTAGAGTGAGTCCCAGGTAAAATTGGACTCATGATCAATTCTTCAATATTTACATAATATGTTTGGAGAAATTCCATTTTCCCCCCTGATTTCTCAAAATAATCATTCATAACTGAGAATTCTAGATATAATATGGAAAAAAGGAATGCAGCGTTAGATACTGTGAAGGAATTAAATTTAAAATGATTGATTTTATTTAATTTCAATAATTTTAATGACTGCTCCTTTCAGTTAATTATGATGCTAAGTGTTTGAATGACACCTCCCCTTTTGCACAGATTGAGGTGACTTTCTCACTGCATCCAACAAAAAGTGGCAGGCCCCGTACCAGAATCACACTTCCACAGCAGTGGGTAAGGGTCTCCAAGTGTATCTGGGAAAGTATGAGGGGTGGGCAGAGATGGCACCAAGAAGATGTAGCATCTATTTGGGGACAGGAAGAAGGAGTAGAATTTCTCCAGGTGGAATATGTAGGGAGAACATCCTCAGCAGAAGGAAATTCATGTAGAAAATCTTGAAAGTTTGAAAATGTTTAGGAAGCTAGAACATTAAAGCACCTGACGAGGTGTGGTGATAGCTGAGGTCTGACAGATGAGCATCCTGTCATTTTCCTTTTCATCCTTTCTTTCCACCTCACCTCTACTTCCTCCCTTCATTCACGCTTTACTGAGTATCTCTTACATATGAGACATCGCGTTCGGTGCCAAGACACACATGGCCTTCCTCTCATGTTACTGAGTCTACTTGTGGAGAGAGGCAACAAAAGTGCACAAGGCTTTTCAAAGCTGACAGTGATGTATTGGTAGAGAAAAAAGGGTCTATAAAACATTACAAAATTATTTCAATGAAAATAAACAGCAAATATAAAAAGTCTCAGTTAGGAAGATGTTCCGTGTCTCTGAAGAGACCTTAACCAAGGGTAGGTGGTTGAAGTTGAACATTTTCTGGGGAAGGGCACTAAGGGTTATAGAATGAAGGACTTTTAGAACCATGCTGAGGAATTTTTTCTCACTGGTAAGAAATGGAGAGCCACTTGAAAAACTATAACAGGAAAGTGATACAATCTAAACCACAGCTAAATTCCATAGAACTTTGTGTGACATAGAAATATGCTCTGTACTGTTCAACACCATAACCACTAGCTACCTGTGGCTATTTAGCCCTTGAAATCTAGCCAGTGTAATTGAGAAACTGCAATTTTTTTTATAGTTCATTTAAATTAATTTGCTTTCAATTCAAAGAACCACATTGGTCAGTGGCTACCGTGTTGAACGACAGAGATCTGAACTGAGTTAGAGATCACTTTCACATCTGTGTGTGAAGACCAAAGAATGGGGCCACCGCGACTTAGGAAAAAGGCTCCTAACCTCTTCTATTGACCCAAATTGCTTTCAATTTGGACAAATTTTCTCTCTTTTCTCTTCTTATAGCCATTTATGTAATGAGTGAATAAAATATACCAAACTGGTCAGGAATAGTCACATAAATATTAGCAAAAAATAATTTCCCCCCCAGAAATACATGACACCTGGAACTTGCAGTGGCTAAGTGAAATTGATCTCTGGTGTATGCTTTTCTATGGATGGGAGATCAGGAGTTGTGAAGGTAAAATCTCTTACATTGAAGATCCCACGGTGACCTAGATCCTAACTGTTCACGCAAGGGTCACAGCCATCCCAACCAACTCCCATGAATTTCTGTAAGCCCACAATTACCTAAGGATGTCAGCAGAAACCTAGGATGAAGAGAATCCTTTAACCCCTAAAAAATCTCTGTACAGCTGTTGATCATCCAAGGATGACCTTTCTTTATATGACAGGATGTTTAAAAATGATAAATGCTACATGGACAATAGAACATTGATAGTACGAGATAGAGAAAATGCCTCATTATATATAGCAGTCTGGACCATAGGGCCTCATCTGGAACTAAGATTTAGTGATATACTGCATGTATTTATTGTGACGTTCTTAATTTTCGGTCTCTCTGCTAAGCCTTGTACAGTAATTTCTCATTTAATCCTCCCTGTAAATTCCTTGGAAAGTCCCTATGAATGGCTCTGATTCTAAGTGTCTGTAGTTGAAAATGAGGGTAATAAACATTTTTCCTCACTCATGAGGTTGGTGAGATAAGTATACTACCATGACCATAGCACCTGACATATTATAAACTCTTACTAAATGTTAGATAGCTATGAGGATAGTAGTATTTGATGATACAAGTTTTCTAATTTTGGACTGAATCATTTACTGTATAGAAAAATGTTTATGCACACCCAAGAAATAATAAGAGCCTCACATAACTATATTAAAGCAGATTTTGTGACGATGTCATAAAGCTATGTATACTTTGACATTTTAATTGGACATGTAGGCTCATTTAGTAAATACTAAAGACTCATAGTAATTACTAGGAATTAATACTTAACAAGATATGGCTTATTAACTTTTTAGGGCTAGAAATGCATTTATAGTGAAATAAAAAGTAGTTTGTTTACTTGTCTAATTCACAATGGTAATAACATAAGCACATCATTCCACTGTGCAAGGAAATGGAATTTTTTCTAGGGAGGCAAAAGTTTGTGAGGCCAAAAATACTCATCCCTGAACACAATGTCTACCCACGTGGTCTAATCTGGCCGTGTACATTCAAGCAGGTGCAAAGCCCAATATTATGCACTTGGCATTTAATAAAGGTGACCCAGGCATGCTTCCTCTTTTATTCATAAACAGAACTTCTGACTTCATTACACTCTGGGCCCTGTTCCTTCGCCACACCTGTCCCGTCCACTTTCAGACCCTTATCTTTGGGAGGGTCTTTGGGTCTTTGGCCATCCTTCATTCCGTTAAATGTATCTTCCACAACACTGATCCTTCTCAAGGACATTTATAAATCTTATTCTCATTTACCGTGAAGCTACATATCCTAGTAGACATCTCAGGTTTGATTTGTATCCTGTAGCCCATTTGAAAGGCATTTCAACCAGACCTATTCCAAGCACCCGCAAACTGACTTAAAGCACAAAGGACAGGGCTAGTAAACATTTGATGGATGGATGGAAATAGCATTTCTCCATTTTGTAACATGCTTTCTTCTTAAAATGTGCAACATTATGTTTTCCTTTGCAACACTAAGTCAAATCTGATTGTCCTTTATCAAAAGCAAGGCCGTATAATACACTGTGTCAAATCAGAATGTAGTAATGTATGGGAAAATAAAGGGTTGGCTGTAATGACGCCCATAAATATTTGAATATCAGATAAGGATGTCAATCTCCCTTTGTTGGGATGCAAAATAGGGGGGTTTATTTTGCCTTCTGAGTATAATAATGTTAGATAACACTGCTTATGCAGTTCATACAAGCATCTTTGTTTCTCTCAGAATATAAACATTACTAAGTTTATGTTATAGAGGGGGCAGAGACTTCACCCATCAATAAAAAAAATAAAAAATAAAAACTTTTAAACACCAGATCAGTACTTTCCAAAATATTTTACTCTCTCAAGATTCTTATGCTATTTTTACCACCTTAAATCATTTATTTTAAAATATTTTATTAATCCATGCAGTTTGATAGTTTTTGACAATTACCAACCAGGTTTATCATGCCACGCAAAAATCATTCCAGCTAAGTCCATTTGCCACTTGAGTGTTTGTTTACAACTCCAAATATAGGACCAATAGGTATCTGCTAAGGGAAGACACCCCAGTGTGGGGGTAACAGGAAGGTTTGGGAGCTAGGTGGTTAGCAGTGTGAATTTAGTCACATGACTTTACTGGGAAGGAGCTCCGGTGGGCTCATCCAGATCGACAGGAGATAGGCTTTGTAGATCAGCCTCCCTTCGAGGGAGGGTGTCAGAGCCATGCAGGGAGCAGTCAGCAGGCTCCAGCTACCGCTCCTAAGCATCTGCCTCATCTACTGGGAGCCCCCTCTCCAGAGGGAATCTGAACATTAAGCGAGTAGGCAAATAAAGGCCCTGGCATTTTGGCACAATGCAGGGCTCCTCTGAGAGTCCGTACTCATTGCAGAGAGACCCACTGGGTTGGGCCAAGGTTTTGCTGGGGCTGCACTGCAGCTGGATGTCTTGTCCCGCCCACCCTGCTTCTGCCCCCTTCCGTTCCCAGGTGCTGAGCCCTAACAAACACCTTGTACCTCAAACTCTATCGACCTCCAGGGGAAACGACCTGTCACGCATTTGTTTAATTGGGATAAGAACACTGTGTGTAATGCATGAAGTTAATGTGATAAAGTGGAAATGAGATATAGGCAAAGGGCATGGTACTAAAATACTAAGTGACTATGAATAAAGAGTCACAGCATATTTCTGGTAACATTCATTAACTACCTGCCCCTCTGTGAGAGAACACATGTCAGTTTGTTGAGCATACTACAGCAGGTCTATACCAAGTGAAATTCTGCTTTATGCCACCTCATGCTTTTTAGCCAGAGAAAGGCTACTGAAGTCAGAGAATTTGCAAACACATCGAAATGCAGAGACCAGGGTTTGGCTAAGGCAGTGAACCAGCTTCAATTCTAAGACTCCTACATGGCGTCATCATGGAGGCCTAGAAAAACAGAGTTTTATGCTAAATTCATGCAAGAAATAAATTAATTCCACACTCCAAGAAGGAAAGCATCACAATGTTTTTCAAGGTGCCGTTTTGCAGCCTGTGTGGTAGTTATGGAGACTTCCCCAAAGCTACACTAAATAAAGCCAGGTTTTTCTGGCCAAGTCAACACAAGTGCATACTGTCAAATGAGGACTAAGGTCCCAAAGACGCTAAGACAAGCACGGGAAAAGTCAACTCCAATCACACATAGCAGCATTCTAATACAAAGAATTGCTTTGATTGCTACAGGTTTAAAATATGTTTTAAAATCTTATATTTAGTGAGTTTCTGAGCCAGAAGAAGATCCCGGAATTACATGAGGACCAGCTACTCAAATTTCTGATAAGAATCCAAACCCCTATCAGTCCAGTGTCGAAGTTGGCCAACTTTTCTATGTCAAGTAAGTAATTTTGGCTTTGCAGACCATACCACCTATATTATAACTACTCACCTTCACAGTTGAAAAGCATAAAAGAATAAGGGAGTTTGTGTTCCCCAAAAACTTTATTTAAAAATGTGGTAGACCATGTCCTGGCTGGTGCGGCTCAGTGGATTGAGTGCCGGTCTGTGAACCAAAGGGTTGCCAGTTCGATTCCCAGTCACGGCACATGTCTGGGTTGCGGGCCAGGTCCCCAGTAGGGGACACGCGAGAGGCAACCACACATTGATATTTCTCTTCCTTTCTTTCTCCCTCCCTTTCCCTCTTTAAAAATAAATAAATAAAATCTTTTAAAAAATCACCAATTAAAAAAATATGGTAGACCAGATTTGGCACACCAACGGCAGTTAGCTGGCCCCTGGCCTAGTGTAACAGAGTCAAAGTTTTCACTAAAATCATGGTTCTTCCCTTATGTAGGTTCTATGGGAAGGAAAAGGGGAGAAGGGGTTCATATAGTCATAAAAAGATGCATAATCTATTATACATACTGGAATAAGCATCTCGATATTTGCAATGCTCAATGCACTAGAATGTGGACCACAGAGCAACACAGGAGCCTGGGGACCCCTCCCTTATGTCCTGCACTCCAGGTGCTCTGCAAAGCTGCGCAAAATTCAGTGATGAATCACGCTGCTTACACCCTCTCCTTTTTAAAGAACACCATGCAGCTTAGCAAATTAACTTACCTGTGAGGCCCTAGCACAAAGATGTTTGAGTTCCCACCGATGTGGCCACAACGTCTTTAGTCTCGGCAGAGATCCATAGAGTGCACTTAGGGGGATGCCCCTCTCAGAGGAAGGCAGTGTGTGTCTATTTTTCAAATTTAACAGGCATAAATGCACTTTTCTATTATAAAAAATGTTTTGCTAAACATTGGTTTGCAGCCTCTATATGGGAAATTTATAGGAAGATACAATTATTGAGCCTGCTGCAAGTGGAGATGCTATTTAGAGCCACATGTAATGAAATAAACCCCTTAGTTATGAATCAGTTATTATATTTCACTGAACTCCAACTGTTTCTTTCTCCCTGGTTAATTTCATTCTAGCCTTTGTTATTATGCCTAAAGAAACCATTTTAACATTTTCTCGCATGCACTTTGAGTATCAAAAATTCCATCTACAAGTTTTCAGCTTTTTGCCTCTAATTGCTCTACTGGTTGCTCTAACTGCTTTAATAAATAACATTATTTGAGTTCTGCTAGTCCCAGAATCCAAAGGTCCCTGCATCACTTATTATTTACCATTTCTCTGAGGAGAAAAAGGAGACTTTTTCTACCCAAAGCATTCCTTTATAGTGAGAAAGAGAGAAGAAATAAAAGAAATGAGAGAAAATTATAAACATACAGTCCATCCTCCAAATTAAGACTAGGTTCTCTATTTTGTGAGATAGTCTCACTTTAAGATCATTGGATAGCTATCCTTGGCTTCCATGCAAATTCATTAGGTAGCTAGGAAATCTCTTCTTCCACGTGACCCTGAAGCTCCATAATATAGTTTTATTTATCATTTTCAGGTGACATGTATTGAAGGCTACCTTGATAAATGGGAAGGACTTGGGTTTTCCATGGCTCCTTGGGTCAGCTAGAGCCTCCTTACTAGAGAGCTAGGTCCAAGAGGGCAGGGGCTCCGTCTTTATAGAAATTCCTTGGGAAAAAGCGTGTTCTACTGAGACTACTTATACAACTAAACAAATAAGTTAAAATGATATATAGAGATATGTACTTTATACACACACACATACATAGCGAATGAAGAAAAGATGGCCATGTCACTAAATGAATATATCAAATAATTAATTAATCACTGGTGGTTGAATTAGCAGGTAGAGTGCGTTTTTCAAGAAGAATGACTTGGAAGAGTTGGTGCTTTTGAATTGGGAGACACTTTTAATTATCTTAAAGAGACTTGGTCCTTTCACTAGACCCTTACACACTATTGGCAGGAATGGAAAGCAGTACCGTTGCTTTAGAGAAAACATATGTAAGTTCCTTAAAAAATTAAAAATAGAACTTGCATATGATCTAGCAATCTCACTTTTGGGTATTTATCTAAAAGAAATTCAAATCAGGATCTCAAAGAGATAGTAGTCCTCCCACGTTAATTACAGAACTATTCACAATAGCCAAGATGTGGGAACAGCCTAACTGTCCATCAACATGAATGGATAAAGAAAACATGCTATATATATGAAACATTATTCAGCCTTATAAAGAAAAAAAATTCTTTACTATGTGACAACATAGATGAACCTGGAAGACAGATATTATGCTAAGAAAAATAAGCCAGTCACAGAGACACAAATACCACGTAATTTCACTCATAGGAGGTATATAAAATAGTCAGTTACGGAAGAGCAGAATGGCAGTTGCCAGGGGTGGGGGAAGGGAGATGAGCCTTTGTTAATGAATGGGTAGGGAGTGTCGGTGACACCAGGGTGTTACGGGGCTGTGCTGTGCAAACTGTCTGTGGTTAACAATACTGTATTGTGCACTTATCACAGTATCTGCCCTCTTAATTGATTTTTAACTGTTCTTTTCACAATTAAAAACAAAACAAAACAAAATGCTACCACCAATAACAACCAGATCATCACCAAAAATGGGGGTTAATGTAAAACTGAGGAGAGGCTCAATCAACACACCACCTCCCCTCCAAATTAATGCCGGGTTTCTACAGTATAGAATATTTCCCCTTTGGCATCATTGGATATCAGGGCTTTAAGGAGTGTTTTCAGGAAGAGAGCTCATTAACTACAAGCCTGGTAATTGAGGTGAGTCATAAAACTGCCAGAATGGCAGGAAGGGGAGGAAAAAGCAGTGCTCTTGTCTTGAGTGGGCACTTAAATTCAAGAGTGAATTAGGACAACAGAGCTCTGTGGCCACCACAATCCTGTGTCAACCTCCTCTGCCTGCCGGGTAGCCATCCTTCCCACTTTTAACCTCAGCAGCACATGTCATTTTACTCGGGGGGGAATGCTCTGAGAGGACTCAGAAGCAACTACCCAAAAAACAGCCACATGCTATCTCAATGCCATGACAACCCCAAATACACACTTGAAGTGAAGGCATTGAGAGGAAAAAATGAACCATAACAGGTTTATATGAAAACATTGACTTATATTCAATACCTACTTTGTGCTAGTTTTTACCTCCCATATAAACAATTCCCTGCATGGAACACCATTTCAGAGTGTCTGTCTCAAAGTATGGACTCAGAAAACAGTAGTTGCCATCCTGTTACACCTTGCGCAAGAAGCCAGAGCCCAGGAAGGCGTGCACTGACATGGCAGCCGATGGTAAGAAAAGATTTGTCTTTAAACCCTAGCGTCCCACCCCTGCTATATTTTCACGCACGAGCAACTTATCCTTTCAGACCCTCAGCTTCCTCCTTCATTAAACTGCAATCACATCATAATGTCTTTGTGAGAATTAAGTGACATAATATATAATAGACACTTATGTCTAATGCATTAAATAACAATACCATTGTTTCTCCCTTTTCTTTTCCAGTCACAATATGGCACATAGGCAATAATAACAGGCCCATGCAAAGGAGCTAGACGGGCAAGCAAAGAACTCTCCACCTGTACTCGGATTCATTCCAGACATCTGGTACATTTTCCTTCCTTCTAGGAATACATCCTGGACTGAGTGTGGCCATTTAGAGGATGAAAAGTTTATTAGTTCAATTAAAATTGACCCTGCCAAGCCATCTCAACCTGCGCAGATGCAGCTGGAGTCACAGAGATCACAGGAGAAAGACGGGAGTGTGGCACAGGCACTGAGGACCGGCACTGTGTTGCCAGAATAACCCTGGCATGCACCACAGGAACGCATTCGCGTTTGACTGTTCATGTGAAACTGGGCGAGTTAGTTTTTATCCTCAGTTTCCTCATCTGTTAAATGAGGATCAAGTGTAGTATATTGTGCGTATCATCTCATAGAGCTGTTAGGGAATAGAATGGGTATGTTTAGCATCTCCGGGCCACGTATTAATAAACACTCACTAGTGATGATATTTACAGCAGTAGCAGGGGCAAATTCAATTAAATAAGGTTAGACTATTTAGCCTGGAACTATTAAAGGAAAAAAAAAAACTCAGGTAATTCTGTATCCATTTAGCAACTTTTAATAGAGGAATCTCTGCTAAAATAAGTACTAGGCTTTCAACGTGCATTTATGATAAATTGATGGTGTTTTTATTAACTGGTAATGCTGTTACCGTATATTTTATTTAATGACTTAATTTAATTATCTCAGTAACTCTGTAAGGAAGATGACATTATCCCAATACACAGATGAGGAAACCAAGTCTCAAAGAATTCCAGAGACCAGTTGCCTGATGCAGAAGTACCAGTGATAGGATTTGAACCTTAGTCTAAGTTCAAAATACATTGTCTTTCAAATAATTTACACAACTTTATTCTATATTACCACAAGATACATAGAATTGAAGAAAATAGCAAATTCTTAATTAATGTCCCTAGAAGGCAGATGGTATGAACATGAATTTTGCCTCTCTTCTCACCTGGAAGGGAGTCTAATAGACCTAGGTGCAGATACAGATATAGATAGGCTGAAGTATAAGAATTTTAAAATACATAATATTTCCTGCTTGACAACTTGCTCTAATAAGTCATTGAGGCTCAGTAAGTTGACCAAACAATGACTTCGTGTTTTAACGTGGCATGTGACACGATAAATGTCTATTTCTTGCTGGATGGCCAAGTAAATATTCCACCAAAAGATGGATACATTCTTGTCATCAATATAAAATACAACAGTCCTAAAGAAACAATAATGCTTTGCTCTTTGAGACTCAGTAAGTCCCCCTTTTTCAAGGGCCCCCTGCCACTGAAACGTGGGTCAATGTGAACATGGGCCACCTACACCTTCAGCGTGTAGGATTTTTTGGTCTCAAAGTCCAGAGGCTGTTAAGAAATGACAAAGATGTTTTAGAATAATTACATCCAGTGTTTGCTATTTTTGACATGACCATCTTACCAAAAAACGGCGACCAAAGTGATTGGATAGTCATATCGAGTTTTCACGTTCCCTGAGTAACCACAACCTCTAGTTCTGATTAAAAAGGTTAAATGGCTCTCGATCTGTCTGCTAGACTCATAAGGAACTACGCGCTGTTCTGGCTAGTCAGGAAGTTTAATTTTCTACTCAAATCAACCAATTGTGTATTAGAAAAAAGAAGCTGCTCTCTATAACTTAGTCGGGGGAGGGGCAACTGCAAAAATGCAGAACAGATGCTGAAAAATGCAGTTGGTGATTCTTCTATGTATATCCCAGGGAGCCAATCCACCTCCAGTCAGGATGGTGTGGGGCTTGCTTTGTAAAAGCTTTTAAGCAGGATCCGCGCCTTCTTTGGGAGGGACCATAGACCTCAAGGAACTAGTGCCTGCCTGACATCTATCAAAGCACAGATATGTGTGTGTCATCCAATGGTACTTCACCTGTGCAGCTCTTTCTGGTGGCACAGCCCCAAGTCCCTTTTAACTGGCCCCAAAACAAAATGCTTTTAAGTTGGGCAATTGTTACTAAGCAGCTCCATGTTTCCTCCACATCTGCTTTTTGTACCAGTTGACAATAATAAAAATAACAGCACCATAATAATAATTAACTACAATGACAACCATCACTTGATTCCCTGTGAATTAGAATGATTATCAGCTTATGTCCATTTTAACACCAGTGAATGGATGGATTCAAAACCTGTGGGGAGACGGTGAACCCAGATTTTTACCCAGTTCTGTCCATTTAAGCTGCCTGGCACTATGACATGAAAATCCTCCCAAACCTCACTGCTAGCTGATTGAGAACATGTCTCTGTGCAGGAAGTCTGTTCCGGCTGGGGCGATGGGTTGCACGTTTGGAGTTTATTCGTGATTGCTTGATATCTGAATTCCTCACTTCCCCAAAGGACCCTTGGCTTGGCACACTCCTGAACCCCCCGTGCTTCTTGCTAACAAGAGTAGGCATCTTGTCAAATCAAATGCCAAAACAGGCCCCACGACGGGCTCTCAGTTGGACCGGTCTTGCTTATCCTCTTCACATCCTGTGCTTGCACTTGGTTATGTGCAGAAAGTGGCCACTGCTCCTCTCTGTTTTTTTTCAGACGAAGTGGATTAACATGAAAACCGGGCAGATTCATTCATTAAAAAAATATCATTGCCTATAATTTACAATATGATTTCAAGATAAAACCATTTCACAACTTTGCTACTTTGTCATGAGATAGATAGCCACATCAATTTATTTTTCTGGGTACTTCTTGTCCTTTAATTCAACAACACTTGACCCTTTGAAAGATAATTCTCTTAGCCCAATGCAGGGAATTCTGTATGTTTATAGCTTGTTGAATTCCTTTAGAAATGAGAATGGACCAGTGACCATTCCTCAAATCCCCAGGTGGGGTTTTACTTTCTTAGAGTTTGGACTCTTTTGAAAGAAGCATTTTTTTTGTATCCTTATTGGATAGAGTCTTTATTATCCTGAATTTAGAAATGGTTTGTGTCGAAATATGTTTTCTGGATCCAAAAAAATTACTTTCTTCCCAATCTGAAATTATTTGGGGCACTGACTATTCTGTTGGGTTTCACCTCCAGCCTCATCATTTCAGCACCTCTTGTGAGGGATGAGAATGTAATATACACAAAAATAAGTAAATAGATAAAATCTGCAGAACACATGTTTGTCTAAAGTTTCCCTGAATAAAATAATTAGAAGGATATTAGCCTTACATCCCTGTGACCCAAGTGAATGAGCTGGATAGGAGCTGGAACCAAGCATTTAGGGTAAATGGACAATTCTCTAAAATTATGTTCTTTCATTACGTTTTCCCTCTCTTTTTTTCCAACAAACATTTCTAAGACAATATTTGAAATCTACACTCAAACATATTGCTAGCCAACACTTCACCCTTGGAGGTCAGTGTACAAGTTATAGATTTGCAGGGTTCTTTTGGGAACAAAAACTATTTAGCTTGAGCACTGTACTGTCATTTGGGTGACTGGCAAAAGAGAAAAGTTGTATGCAGCTCAATAGAAAAAAATAGATTTGAGTCTCACTTCTAAAAAAGGCAGAAAAACTTTAATGAAGGATCATTACTCATCTTGGGAAAAAATTCTGAGCAGGTGAAGTATAAACAAAAGATATTTGTGAAAATGGCAGAGAAAGATTTTGTCTAATAGTCACCAATCTAGGTAAGCCGACCTACCAGAAATGCCCATGAAATGATAAGAAGGTAATTTCAAAGTCCAACACCAAATACAGACATAAGATAGGGGCTTCTTGATGTGTTGAGGCAGTGACATCATGCCTCTAAATTCTTATATATAATTTACTGTAACTGTCAAAAGAGAAAGAAGAAAAACCAGCAATACTTTCATACTACTAGGAAAAAAGGCAAAACCAGCAAGAACAAAATAATATAAAAGATCCATCCAAATGGATTGCAAAATGCATGCAATTTTGCATTCTTGTTGAGCTCTCTGAAAGTTGTGACAGCTTTATTCATCTTGATACCCTTGGCTCTTGGCATTGTATGTAGCTCTGAGTTGATGTATGTGCACGTGTGTGCGCACCTGCATTCACACGCACATATACACATACAGTATGTGTTGACCAAAATTTATTGGTCATGTGAGGTCAGTCCCAAAGGCAGCCACATAGGATGCACATGTAATTACATTTTGTACTGTCTTGCTTGTCATCTGATGTAGCCAGTAAGAGAAATACCTTATAGGACTGGACGTGATATCAGGGTCACGAGCAGTCACTTGCCCAATCACGGAGTTTAGAGCAGCATTTTCATGAACTTCGAGGAGGTAAGTCGGTGAAGAGAAGACAGGAGGCTCATCTGCATCCTCAACAACAATTTTGACGGTTGCTGTGTCTTTAAAGGGTCCCCTGCTGCTGAAACGTGGGTCAATGTGAACATTGGCTGCCTCCACCTTCAGCGTGTAGGATTTTTTGGTCTCAAAGTCCAGAGGCTGTTAAGAAATGACAAAGATGTTTTAGAATAATTATATCCAGTGTTTGCTATTTTTGACATGACCATCTTACCAAAAAATGGCTACCAAAGTGATTGGATAGTCATATCAAGTTTTCACGTCACCCTGCTCTTTGTACATGTTTATGACTTCTGCATATAATGCAGGAGGACTTCATGGAAAAAGGTATGGCTTTCCCCAGATTTCCCACAAGTCTGATCTTGATGTCCCAAACTTTTCCAAACAAGCTTCAAAACATAACGTTAACCGAGCAATTCAAGGATCAGTACTTAAAAGACTTAGGGTACTTGAGGTAAGTCTTGAAGCAGTTTCCATGGTTTGTGATCCATATATCATCTGAACATTACTACTGTATACATATTAATGGAATCAATCCACTTTTAATTTCTTCTTTCACTTTTTCTCTTCCCCTTTCGAGTTTCTTTTTTTGTGGCCTGAGGTCACCAGCTCCTTGGGTATAATCAAAACACTTCCATCATGGCTGCAGTGAAGAACATATTAATTTGGATTGATTGGCCTACCTTCATCATCTCTTAACCTACTAAAAATATCGTGATAAAGGTCATGCAGCTTCTGTTTCATTGTGTTAA